>PVJX010014173.1:0-45548 GCA_004027295.1 Dolichotis patagonum
TTTCTTTCAAGCAGTTTTGCCAGCTTTCTATGGAGTCTTTAGTTTCCTGATAATCTCTTTGAATCTGCTTCATGAATTCTAGGTTTTTCCTGAATTCTTCATTAAATTTTTCTCTCCATTTGTGTTCCTCCATTCTTCTGTCTGTGTCTTCTTGAGAGGTGCCCAGCCCTTCTTTTATTAATCTACTTATCTCTTGTTTCATTTGAATTAATATTTCAGTTTTGGTCCCACTTACAAGGTCCTGAAGATATCTCTTTATGTCCACTAACGCTGTGTTTGATGCTGCATTTTTGCTGCCCTTAATCTCTTTTGTATTTACCTCTCCTGGATCAATGTTCTCAGGGTTGGGGGCTGGGAGTTGTTTCTTATTTCTCCCTTTCGTCATGTTTTTGGTTCCTTCCATACAAGTGTACAGTGTAATTCCCAGGCCCTTTTCTTGTTGGTTAAGGCTCCTCTAGAGGGTGCAGGCTAGGAGCTTCAGCCCTCTTCAATAGGTTATCAGAGATTAGAGTTCACCCCCGTGCAGTATGTGCTAGCTCCTCCCCTCCGGGCCAGTCAACCTTTGCAGGCCTTCACTGCGTCAGTGTGCACTGATCTCAGGGAAGTAATTTGTAGCGACTCACTGGGTCCCCGCCAGGGGCATGGCCTAGTCCAAGCAGATTCCACCAATCCGCTCAGCGAGAGGAGCAACCAGCTAAAGCCACTTCCTTATGGAGTTAGGGCTGTCCTGCCCAAATCCAACATGTCATCCAGTCGGTTTCCCCTTTCCCGGGGGAGGGTCTTATTCCCATCACTCACCACGTGTTAATGCCAGTCCCGGAGAACTGCTGGGCTCCCTTACCTCCGACTTCAGCATGGCAGCGGTGGGAATTCACAGTGCCTCTGGGTGGGTCGCGTGCAGGGCCGGTCCGGGCGAGCTGCATGCAGGGCTGTTCAGCTCTACGCTCCGGCGGCTCAAGCCAGTCACTTCGGCTCGGATAGCTTGTTCAGGTTGGGCAGGAATTCAGACGGCTCAAGGAGGGCGCTGTGCTTGCTGATCTTATCTTCACTAATATAGCTCCAGGACCTCATATTCAAGCGGTTTTTTGCACTTTAGTTTCTTTGTGGGTTGTGAGAGTCCATCTCTCTCTGTTTGGGTCTCTCCAGGGTATTTTATTCTGGCATTTGAGCTGTCTCTCTCAGAGAGGGTCTCTCTCCTGCTACCTACTAGTCCGCCATCTTTCTCTCTTCCCTGCTTCTGTCTCTTAAGACCAAGTATTTTTTGTACCAGACTGCTATTTAATATCTCTGAAAAGTGCTTTGATAATTTAAGATTTAACTTAAATTTTTTTAACATGAAAGAGTTCTACTGCACACTAATTTCTTGTTTCCAGCCAGGTATATACAGGTATATATAGAAGTTGGTATATACAGAAGTTGGAACCAACCTAATAATAGATAGAAAGCTGAACAAATGGGAAAATCAACAACTCTTCTTAGATTCATCAGCAAGGAGATGCCCAAAAGTCACTACTGCCTCAAAAATTGAAAAGATTGATAGATACAGAAAATCACATTTTCCTGGAGCAGAAACCCACAAGTAGAAATTTCCCCAGGGTTGAAAATGAGAAAAACTGAACTGTAATTGATGAGGTGCTAGAAGTTCAGTATAGACAAGTCTGAGGTTCAAAATTCTAGGAAGGCCTCACATTTCTGTGAATTTCAGTCTCTGGAGCTTTACTAGGCTTCTAGAGTGAATACTAAAGAAAAAAATCCCCTTATATTTGTAATGGAATGAGAAAGTAACCATCTTGAAATGTGATTAAACGTTGTTGATTTTTTTTGTTTGTTTTGAGACAGTATCTCACTATGTATTTCAGTCTGGATTTGAACTCACTATATACTGCAAACTGCCCTTGGACTCATGGCAATCTTTCTGTTCCAGCATCCCAAATGCTAGGATCATAGGTATATACACCCAGCAAGCATTTTGTTCTTAAGAAGACTCATCTACAGGAGAATTATTTTACCAGAGCCTGTCTTACTAAAGCCTTATCAGTACTAAACAAACCTAGGAAAAAGGAAGTGGCCAACTGTAGCTCTCTCTAGCTGTTCTGTCTCATGTACGATAGAGGAGAGACTAAGAATATGTCCAGTAGTGAAGGTTCATTAAAAGTTGAGATACATTTTTTAAAGGATTGAAGAGGTAGTTCCGTGAGAATACCCTGGATTTAATTTGCAGTATTGCAAACATAAAATAAAATTTTAAAAAGCCAGGCTGTTACAGATTGAATTCTACTCCTCCCAAATTCATATGTTGAAGCGATAATCCCCAATGTGACAATAGTTGGAGATAATGAGGTCATCAGGGTAGAGTTCCACTCCCATAAGACAGAAATGTTGTTGTCATTTTCTTGCTGTTGTTGATGTTGTTGTTATTGTTTTGTTTTGCTTTTTGAGACAGGACCTCACTGTGGTTTTCAGACTGATCTTGAACTCATTATGTAGTTTAAGCTAGCTCTGAACTTGCAGTGATCCTCTTGCTCTGGCTTCCTGAGTGTTGGGTTTACAAATACATATCACTATCCTACCATATAAGAGACGTGAGCATGCTCTATCCTGTCATGCTCATAGAGAAAAGTCAGGTGAGAACACAAAAAGGCAGCTATCTGCAAGCCAGAAAGAGATGTCTCACCAGAAACTGTGTTTGCTGGCAATATGACATATCCTTATAAAAAAAAGAGAGAGAGAGAGAAGTATGGACACAGAGACAAACACCAAAGGAGAACACCACATGAAGATAAAGGCAGTGCCATGGGTGATGCCTCTATAAGCCCAGAAATGCCAAAGATTGCCAGGAAGGTCCAGAAGCTAGAGAACAGGCATGGCTGTCACAAGGAAGCAAGCTCACTAACACGTGATGTTGGGCTTCTGGTCTCCAGAACTGCAAGGCAGTACATATCTGTTACCAATTTGTGGTATTTTGCTCTAGCGGCCCCAGCAAGCTAATAAAAATGTTAACTGCAAAAGGTCAGCCTTTATTAACTCAGGGTACCAAATATCTCAAAGAGACTACTACAGTATTAACGTGATGAGCCACTGCAAGCAGAGGCAATAGAGAGAAGCAAGAGGAAGGAAAAGGAGGGTAAAGAAAATACCACAAAAAATAATGATTGGGAGTCCAAAGGTGAAGGAGGAAAAGCTGAGAAGGGAATTGTTTGCATGAGCAAAATTGAAGCGCACAGAATTTTGGTTCCTGCTTCTTTTACACTTCTGAGGGCTCCTCACTGGGATCACAGTCATGAATGTCTTCTCTCACTGTGGTCTGCCAACTGTCTGATTCAAATGTTTAAACATTAGGTTTTGGCTTCTGTGCTGTAATGTCTTTAAGGGAGAGAGATGTCACTTAATTCCCCTTTTATCCAACCACATTCTAACTTCCATCCCCAGGTTTTGCTCAAAACAATTCATTAAACCCAATTCTTCCAGCAAATGCCTCCCTTCCCTGCAGAATCAGAAGTGGAAAATTCCCTCATTCCACAAAGTATCAAATCTTATAACTCACTGACATATAAATAATGTAGTATCATCTAAGATATTCTTACAAGAAATATTTCTTATTTATTTTCATTGTGATTTTCTGCTGCACCTTGAATTCAAATGAGTAGGTCTGATGGAAGAATGAGTATATTCACCTGCATGATTTTCAATATTAAACTGACTTAATACAGAGTTTTTTTCCTGGATGTCCTTAATTTTTTGCAGTTTCGTCATGACTTAGATTCATTAAATTAACGAAGCCCAATCTGGATGCCAATGTAGCCCTTCTAAACAAGCTTTAGGCTCCTTCCTTCTAAAAGAACAGCTGGTTGTAAGGCTTTCTTCACTAGCCATATGGAACGTTGGAAGTAAATATTTGATACAATCCTGTAGATGTTGGCAGTCTTCTGTCTGTCTCTCTTAGAAGAAAGAGCCCTCAAAACCAAGTCACGGTGCCTCAAGGGCGCCAGAGTGGTTATAGGAGTACAGACAGCAGAAGGCTTTGAAAATACTCATGTGTGCACTTTCCTTGGGTTTGGGAAAACGAATAGGTTGAGGAAAGACCAGAAGAAGGAAGACACACATGCAAGCCGAACCTTCATCTCCAGTCATTGTGGAGCCCAGGCGTCCAGCAGCTGAGATCCTGAGCCGCATTCACTTTAAGGTGAAAATACGAAATGACCACTAGTGAATCATCAGCTCCCACAGCACCTAAAAAACCATCCATGCTTTCTGCATGCTATGTCCTCTTCCAAGCACATTACATATATTAACGCATTTACTCAATAAAACTCCCTCTGAAGTAGATTATATCAGATGAAGAAATTGAGTTACAGGTATTAAGTAACTCGCTGACATCCCAAAGCTAGCAACAGCCAAACCAGAATTCAAACAAAGGCAGCCTGGCTCTGGGATCTGTACTGTACACTGCTCTCCACTACCTTACAGCTCTCCCACAGTCAGGTAACCTAGCAACCCACCTTCCCGCACACTACCTGGGCCAATTTTGTTTTCCTTCCAGATCTGGCCCACCACCATCCACATTTTCATCCAGATATGATGAAAGGGTAAATATAATTTTGATTTTTTTCATATGATGCCCTGTAAGAATCTTTTTTTTTTTTTGCAAAATTATAAAATTACATGGCATAATGTACAAGAGCTTTGAATAACCAAGTGTGTACTTTCACAGGAGCCACTTTCTTTGGGCAGCTGCCAGTGAGATTCCACACCCAGGGGGTCAGGAGTAGAAGGTAAATAGGAGGTGAGCACTGCTGGTGACTGACTAACTCCTAGATTCTAACACTTTGGAGGGAACTGTAGATACTAGTTTTATGTAATGTGTTTACTTTTTTTGAGATGGGATCTTACTATTTAGTTCAGGCTGGACTTGAACTCACTACATAGTCCAGGTCAGCCTTGAATTCACAGTGATCTTCCTGCCTCAGCCTCCCAAGTGCTGGGATCACAGGCTTGCACCACCACACCTGACAGTCATTTGTTTCCTTGACCATATCATATGGGGCCTGGAGGTAAGAATAATCTGAGAATATTTACTCTTCACTCAGACAGTAGCAAAGGAAAGCTTAAAGGGAAACTTAAAAGATTATTGTTCCCTTAACACCTATCCAGAGACTATATGAACTATCTAAAGGAGTTTGGACTAGGACCAGTGCTGAGGAACACATCAGGAGTTGTGCTGGCCATGTAAGTCTAAAAGTGTGGTGCAGAGTTGTGGGGTCTGGTGGAACATAGCAGGGCCCATGACTGGTACCTAAGAATCTCAGAAAAACACTGCATCCTGGGAAGTTAAAATAGGTTTGTGTGTTGAACAGCAACTCTTCCAGGGGAACTTCCACTGAAAGAAGACTGATACCGTACCCCACAAGTATCTTCTGGAATTGTACATGGCACTGCAGGCTTTGGGTGTGAAGCAATGCAGGTCTTGATATCTGTTATAGATTGTGTCTAGGTGTTCACCAAAGCCTCATGTGCTCATAGCTGGGGCTTTTTTAGAGGTGGCTGGATCCAGAAAGCGTAATGGTGGAATTAGCTCATGGTGCGATGCTAGCATCAGGGGCTCTAGAATTAAGGGCATGAATGCTACCTACCCTAAGTATCCCAAGCAAATAAAAGGGGCAGAAAGATGCTGTTAAGGTGCCTTGCATATTGCTTTTGTTGTCTGCTGCTTCTCCTCTGAAATGCTCCACTGCAAAGCTTCCCTGCCTTGAAGCCAGTTGTCGGTGAACTAAATCTTTACAATGAGCACAATAACCCTTTCCTCCCTTAACTTGTGGGTGTCGTGTATTCTGTCTCAGCAATAAGACAATATCTCTGGGGAGTTTTCTAGCTCTCTTTCCTATTGGGGAAACAAAAGGATAAATACTGGATTTTTTTGGTTAACAATTAATTGGGGAGAGAGCTTATATTAACAAAGAAACATTATGGAATTACAGTTATAAATATGACTGGAGTTAGGTGCTGACCCAGACCATCAGAATGCCGGGAAGACTGTCCTGGAGGAAGGAAACTTGTGGAAAATGTTGAATTTATTATAAAATATTCTAATCTGTATTAGATTTATAATCTGGATCTGTATGTAGTACTCAGTTCCTTAACTAGTTGCTTTGACTTTAACTGATAAATAAGATCTTTATCTATAAGATTTGAAATTTCTACATTCTTCTTTTGACAATTCTACAAATTTTGGGAGTTTTTATTTTAAGGAAAACAAAACAGAACAAAGCAGATCAGAACAAAACAATGCAAGCAGCACAGGATTTCAAAATAAGACAACAGTAAATCAACAGTGGCTATCATAATGTCTCTTGTTTTCTTTGAAATAGGTGCCCATATCTTCACACACAATGAATTCAGACAAAACAAAATAGTATAAAACTGATCAAAACAAAAGAATGAAAGCATTACAGGCCTTCAAAATGAAACAATAGGAAAATCAGCAATGGCTACCATTATATCTCTTGTTCTCTTCAAAATAGCTGTCCACACCTTCAAAATCAAGCCAAAGAATAACAGCATCATTGGACTTCAAAACAGGAAGACAAAATTTGAAGCTGAGCTGGACATTGAGAAGTAAACAAAAGCGAGACACTCTATATAGTGTGAAGGAGCTCTCCTCTCCTCTCCAAAGGGAAAAACATTGCCAGCCTTCTGGCAGGGCCCGTGACTGGTACCTAAGAATCTCAGGGGTTCTCCTTAAGAAGGTAGAGCTTCTCCAGCATCTAAAGCAGCTCTGTTCAGTGGAAGGGCATAGGATAATTTCAGGTGCAACAGCAATAGGCTGAGTCCATAAGGCAGAGTGGGTAAAGGGGTATGAAGTAGAAATGGCATATAGATGTCAAAGAACCCTAAGAAACAAGTGAAGCTTGAAATCACCCAAGACTCACATTTGGAGACCTGGTATCATCCTTCCAAGGCTGGGATCAGAACATCGAGAACTATTCTGTTGAATCTGGGAGAGGAGGCACTAATTTCAGTCCAATGGGAGGAATTCCCTGTGTCATGTCTGAAATCCAGAGAGACAAAAGCAGGGAAAGAGATGAGAATGTGACAAGTGATAAGACTAGATTACTGAGAAAGGGAGAAGTCACCAAACATTGGGTACCTAACCAGTGCCAGGGTTCATTCCTCATTGAGGATTGCCTCTGAGGCTGCTTAGAGGCTGCCCAGCAGACTGTGAATTATTCAAGAAAGAACTGAGAACACTGGACTGACCATTGTCAATATTGGTGAGCTGATTTTTGAAAGTAGGAAGGAAGAAAAGGGCAGGCTGCTATGGTGAACAGGGACTCCTCTCCAGCTTGTAGAGAACTAGGGTCTTACCAGGCTAAGAACTGGGTCCTGGAATTTCCTCTTTGCTATCTATTTTTATTAGTATGTATTTGCAGAACATAATGATTACAGTCATCATGGGGATGTGGCACATGGACATAATATCCTAATTCTTTTTTCATCTATTTATACTACTCTTCTTCCTCCCTCCCTTCATCTATTTGTCTCCTTCCCTTTTTCAAAAGATATAGCTTCCTGTTTCCTATTCTAAATAATATGCTTAAGTCCAGAGAGCTGGATATAGCCTGTATTAGTGAGGACTAGGCACAAGAAAATGTCACGTATGTTACCACTGATAAGCAGAGTAAGTACTAAAAGAGACTACTGAGGATTATATTGGATCAAGAACTAGTAACAGATGGACATTGTTCTCTAAGGTGATAATGGATGGGTCTATAGCAAAATATTCGGTAAGACAAAACTTGACCAATTTTTATCCATAAGAATAATCGTGCCTGTGCTCACAATGAATGAGGAATAAGGCACTGGGAAATATTAGGTCAGTAGTGATGAGCCGGTGCTGTATATGGTGAAGGGGCACACAATACCCTCTCTGTGGGGGAAATGAGACCAGCTGCCCCAGCATTGGCCCAGCCGCTGAGCATCGGATAACAGCACACTTAGGGACTGTCTTTGGAAAGAAGTAGCAGTACCAGGAAATGATTTTGCAAGCCACAACTCACATGAGCTTTTGCATGTTAGGTCAGTATTCAGGTATAATTTTATTGTTTGTACTTTGTGATAAATAAGGGGTCTTGGGCTGCAGTTTGGGCTCGTAGTCTCTAAAAGGTTAGCTGTCACTGTGTTAGGTAGTCCCTGTGTAGATGGTAACTGGAAGAACTTCAGAACAATTACTGAAACTGGAGTGAATTAGTAGGCAGAACTTGAATAGTCACTTATTCATAGGGACCACATAGTAACCACACTGGATGAGGATGTGGGGCCATAAAAGTGTTAGTTCCTTTGCTCATAGCTGGAAATACTTTAGGGTGATGACAGAGGGGCACACAGAGAAATTAGGCTAGGCCAAAACCTAGAGAGCTAATTGGGATTCAAAAGTACAGTGTAAGGAAAGAACTAATTTCTTTCCCATGAGATTTTCCCATCTAGTCTAGTTGAACTTAATAGAGTGAGACACACCAAGAATTTGTTACTCAAAAAGAGGATACAAAGAGTTGAAGTAGACATTGAAAATGAAAAAGAAAGAAATGTAGATATAGGGAAAGTGCAGACCAGGATAAAGATTAGCGGTTTTGAAAATGAGATGACGGCCTGCACTTCATGTTGCAAGCCAAAAGCCTGCACAGCAATCTCCATCCAGGAATGCTGCCTCAGCATGTCTCTCAGAGCCCGGCAGGGCACTGCCCAGCATCCTCAATCGTGGAGGACCTTGGGGTAGGTCCCTGCTCAGCAACCCCGGTCTGGGAGGCACCTGTGCTCCGTGTCATGAGCCGAAAGCCTGCACAGTGAACCCTATCTAGCTGTGCAACCTCAGCACATCGCTTAGAACCTCCTACCTAGCAAGGCCAAAGAGCTGAGGAGCTATTCAGCATGAACTGGTGGCCTGCAAGTATGATGCATACTTCATCTAGCCATTCAGCCTTGGTACACCATTCAGAACCTAGCAGAGGTCTGCCAAACAACCTCAAGCAGCAGGGGAGCTTCAGAGTACCACACAGGGTGTGCTCAAGGCCTGGTCAACATATGCCCTACATTTAAGGAGCCTATGTGTGTCACTAGGGACCTGGTAAGGCCTGACTAATGACCTCTACTCAACTGAGGAAACTCCCTGCACTACAGGCAAATATTCTCAACCTAGGAAACAACTGAGACCTTGCATTCAGCTTCCCTAGGGGAATACAGGAAAATGACGAAATGAAAGAGCAAAATGCAATCACAAACCTCCAGTCCATCCCAAACAAGCCAAGAAGACATGAACATAGAAGAAAATATAAGCCATACACTTGAAACTCCTGAAATGATAGTGACTGAAGTAAAAAAACAACTCCAGGAACCTGTAAAGGAACTTAGAACAGAAATAATCTCCAGGGTAAAGAAAAAATGATAAATGTAATAAAAGAAATGCTAAACACATCTAAAGAACACATAGTTAAAAAATTGAGGAACAGTGCAAAAAGATGGAAACCTTGAATGGACAATATAAGAAGAAACAGTGCATGAAACAAATTCAAAGAGATATCCAGGAAATTAAAAATTCCATTGAAAGTTGGAAAAACCACCTCAGTGAAAGTGAAGATAGACTTTCAGACCTCAAAGACAAGATTTCAGCTAGTGAAAAGGAAAGGAAAGATTTTTAAAAATAACAAGGAATGAGGAAATGACAATTCAGCAGTTGCAAGGTGACGCAAAGAAAAACAACAGAAGATGGATAGGTGTACACAAAAAAGGTGATATCAAAAGACTATTTACAGAAATAATATGCTGAAAATTTCCTAAGCGTGGAAAAGGAAACATACATACAGATAAGTGAAGCATATAGAACTCCAATTAGCCATAACCAAAATAAAGCTACACCCAAACATATAATAATCAACATCCCAGAAATTCAACATAAGAACAGAATATTAAAAGCTGTTAAACAGAAGAGACAGATCACTTATAAAGGAAAGCCCATCAGAATAATAGCACACTTCTCAACACAAACAATGAAGTCAAGAAGAGCATGGAGTGAAGTATTTCAGATCCTAAAGGAAAATGACTTCCAATACAGATTGATGTACCCTGCAAAACTGTCCTTCAAAATTGGTGTAGAAATAAGATACTTTCACCACAAATTGAAGAACTTCATGACCATCAAACCAACCCTGCAAAGAATACAGAAAGCTATTCTAGATAGACATAAAAATAACTAAGACTTCAAGAACACAAACAGGAAAAAAACAGTAGGCAAAGCAAACAATTAAATAGAAGGAAAAGGTAAAGAAGCAACAGCAGAAAGATAACATGTCAAAAATAAACCAATATATATCAGTTATAACCATTAATGTAAATGGCATCAATTCACCAATTAAAAGAAACAGACTGGCAGAATGGATCAAGAAACAACATCCAACCATATACTGTATACAAGAAACCCATATAACCCAAAAGGAAATTCACAGACTGAAAGTCAAAGGATGGAAAACATTTCATGCAACAGGAACCTCCCCCGCAAAAAGCAGGGGTAGTTATTCTGTTTTCAGACAATGTGAACTTCAAATCAAGAATGATCAAAAGAGGTAAAGAAAGTCACTACATACTGGTTAGGGGAAAACGTCAAGAAGAAGAGATAACAGTCTTAAGTATATATGCACCAAATTCGGGAGCACCCAGCTATACAAAACAACTATTGACAGAAATGAAAAGTCAAATAAGCAATAACACAATTATAATGAGAGACCTTAACATCCCATTGACACAAAGAGACATACTGGCTAGACAGAAAATCAGCAAAGAAATAACAGAACTGAATCGCAACTGTGAACAAATGGACTTGATAGATGTATACAGAGTGTTCCACCCAACAACATCAGAACATACATTCTTCTCAGCAGCATATGGGACATTCTATAAAACAGACCATATATTAGCATAGAGCATGCTTAAGTAAATGCAAAAGAAGTGAAATTATCCCGTGCGTGTTATTGGGTCATAGTGCCATGAAACTAGAAAATTCCACAAACACATGGTAATTGAATAATACACTCCTGAGCAATCAGTGGGTCACAGAGGAAATTAAAGAAGAAATTAAACAATATCAAAAAGCAAATGAAAATACAAATACAACTTACCGGAACTTGTGGGATGCAATGAAAGCAGTTCTCAGAGGAAAATTTATCACAGTGAATTTCCACATCAGGAAAACAGAGCAAACATAAATAAACAACCTGACGCTACACCTCAAACATGTAGAAAAAGAAGAGCAAGTCAAGCCCAAAGCCAAAAGAAGGAAGGAAATTATAAAGGTCCGAGCAGAAATCAATGCAATAGAAACTAAGAAAACAATAAAAAGAATCAATGAATCAAGGAGTTGGTTCTTTGAAAGAATAAATAAAATTGATAAGCTTCTAGCCAACCTTATTTTAAAAAGGAAAGAAAAAACTCAAATTCATGCAATAAGGAATGAAAAGGGGGAAATCACTACAGACCCTGTGGAAATATAGATCATCAATACCTACTTCAAAAACCTCCACTCTCATAGGTTTGATAACACAGAAGAAATGGACAGATTCCTAGAAACATATGAACTATCAAAGCTGGATCAAGAAGATATTAAACTGATAAATAACCTTGTTATGGTTTATGTCGGTGGCCCCCATGCCTCATGCATTTGCATTATGCATTTGTGATTGGTTCATTGTCTAGCGCTTGGATTAGGAGTGTGAGTGCTACACTGGCCTAGGGTTGGAGCCAGGATGTGATGTAATGGCTGAAAGAAGGCGTGTGTGTGTGTGTCTCTCTCTCTTGCCAGTTTCTGCCTTGCTGTTTACAGCGGCAGTGAACTGGGGCCCTGCCATGCCACTCTGCCTTGGAGCCAACTGAGTATGGACTGAAACCTCCAAAAACTGTAAGAAATAAACCTTTCCTTTCCCAACTTTGGGATCAGGTATTTTGTCTCAGCAATGAGTAAAAAGTAACTAAGACAAACCCAATTTCAATTAATGAAATTGAAAATGTAATTAAAACCTTACCAATAAAGAAAAGCTCAGGTCCTGATGGATTAACTGTGGAATTATACAAGAAATTCAAGGAAAATTTAATGCCAATACTTTTAAAACTCTTCAGTGAAACTTAAAGGGAAGAAATTCTCCCTCATTCATTCCTAGAAGCAAGTATTACCCTAATACCAAAACCAGAGAAAGACCCAACAAAAAAAGAGAACTACAGGCTAATCTCTCTAATGAACATATATGCAAAAATTCTCAATAAAATACTGGCAAAAAGAATGCAGCAAATCATCAAGAAGATTATATACCATGACCAAGTGGGATTCATCCCAGGGATGCAGGGATGGTTCAACATACGTAAATCAATAAATGTAATTCACTGTATCAGTAGAGCCAAAAATAAGAATCACGTGATCATTTCAATAAGTACAGAAAAAGCTTTTGATAAGGTCCAACACTCATTCATGATAAGATGCTAAAGAAAATCAGAATAGATGGTCTTTACTCAATTTGATAAAATCCATCTATGACAAACCAACAGTCAACATTATATTAAGTGGTCAAAAACAGAAAGCTTTTACTCTACAATCAAGAACAACACAAGGACATCCATTATCACCAATCCTATTCAATATAGTGTTAGAAATATTAGCCACAGTGATTATACAAGACAGAAAAATAAAAGGACTAAAGATAAGAAAAGAAGTTAAATTATCACTGTTTGCAGATGACATGATACTCTACATAGAAGGCCCCCAAAACTCCATTGAAAGACTTCTAGGTATAATAACTATATTCAGTAATGTAGCTGGATACAAAGTCAACACTCAAAAATCAATAGTGCTCCAATACACAAACATCAAATTCACTGAGAGAGAAATAAGAGATGCCACACCCTTTACAATAGCATCCAAAAAAATGAAATACTTAGGAATCAATCTAACAAAGGAAGTAAAAGATATATTTAGTGAAAATTACAGTACTCTGAAAAAAGAAATTGAAAAGGATCTCAGAAAATGGAAAGACATTCCTTGTTCATGGATAGGAAGAACAAACATTGTGAAAATGGCCATTCCAACAAAATTGTTATACAGATTTAAGGCAATTCCAATCAAAATATCATTAGCATAAATCACAGATCTAGAGAAATCATTCCTAAATTTCATCTGGAACCAGAAGAGAACTAGAATGGCAAAGGCAATTCTGGGATCAAAATCCCTGACTTGAAATTATACTACAAAGCTACTGTGATAAAATCAGCATGATACTGGAATAAAAACAGACGTGAAGATCAATGGAATGGATTAGAAGATACAGACACAACCCCGCCACTTTATCTTTGACAAAGGGGCCAAACACATTCACTGGAAGAAAGATAGTCTCTTTAATAAGTGGTGCTAAAAAAAGTTGCTTTCCATATGCCTAAAACTAAAACTAGACCCATGCCTATCACCATGCACTAAACTTTAGTCAAAATGGATCAAAGATCTACATATTAAAACAGAAATACTAAATCTGCTGGAAGACAAAGTAGGTAGAAATCTTGAAGACATAGAAGTAGGCAGAGAATTCATGAACAAAAATCAAACTGCATAGGAAATACTTCCCAGAATCAATAACTGGGATCTCGTCTTATTAAAAAGTTTTTGTATGTCAAAAGGAATCTCCAACAGAGTAAAAATAAAACCCACAAATTGGGGAAAAAATCATAATCAACTGTCCCTCAGACAAAGGACTTCTGTCTAGAACATATAAAGAATTTTTTTTTAAAAAATCAGAACCCCAAAATTCAAAGACCCAATCCAAAAATGGGCATCCGAGATGAATACACACTTCTCAGATGAAGAAATACAAATGACAAATAAATACATGAAAAAACGTTCAGCATCATTGGTCATTAGAGAAATGAAATTAAAACCATACTGAGATTCCATCTCATAACAAATGCTGGAGAGGCTGTGGGGAAAAAGGAACTCTTCTGCACTGTTGGTGGGAGTGCAGACTAGTGCAACCACTGTGGAGGTCAGTCTGGAGATTCCTCAAAAAGCTGGGTTTGGAAGTCCCATTTGACCCAGTTATTCTACTTCTGGGTATATTCCCAGAAGAACTGGAAACATCATACCAGAGTAATACATGTGCATCCATGTTTATAGCAGCACAATTTGTAATAGCCAAATCTTGGAAGCAACCTAAATGCCCATCAACTGAGGAATGGATAAAAAAGATATGGTACTTTTATACAATGGAGTACTACTCAGATATAAAGAAGGATCACATTGAGATTTTTATAGGTAAGTGGATACAACTTGATACCATACTCATAAGTAAAATAAATCAGACTTACATGTTTAAATACCATATTGTCTCCCCAGGATAAGAAATTATAAGAGTAAATAAGATACAAAATCCTCAATAAATATTGTGAAAGGGTAAGAATCTAATCAAAGGGAAAAAAACAACTTAGGGAAAATGGGGGGAAAGGAATGGAAGAGAAAAAAGACACAAATTTGTACATACATACTTAAAATAACTCAGATGATTGTGATACTAATTCTATTAGTTCTTGGAACAAAACAGTTAACATTCATAGGGTTGGATCAATTTGCATGTTTATACCTAGTAATCTGAGGAACTCTTTTGAACACTGATTTGAAAAATAACAACCTTAGTTATGTTCCTACCACCTTGTTTTGAAAGCCTATATTGTTATTGTGTGGGGCTCTTGGTTATTGTTATTTATTTGTCTTTTTTGTTTCTTGTCTCTCTAGAAATTTGTTTTGTTTTGTTTTTCCCTCTAATACAGAAAGGATAGATGTACATGTATAGGCTTATACGTGCCTAGAGCTTCTAAAGAGTTTATGAGAATTGATTATATTATGCATGATGATATGAACAGCTACTCTGAAGAAAAAGAGACATTATGGTAGCCATTACTGATTTCCTATCATCATGTTGTGAAGTCCAATAATGCTTTTATTTTTGTTTAAATTGGTTTTAGCCTGTTCTTTATTATTTAATTTTAATATATATGAAGGTATGGACAGCTATTTTGAAGAGAACAAGAAACATTATGGTAGCCACTGTTGATTTTGCTATTGTCTGGTTTTGAAGGCCTGTAATGCTTTCATTCTTTTGTTTTGATCAGTTTTATACTAATTTGTTTTGTATGAATTCATTGTGTGTGAAGATACAGACAACTATTTCAAAGAAAACAAAAGCCATTATGGTAGCCATTGTTGATCTCCTGTTGTCTTATTTTGAAATCCTGTGTCACTTGCATTGTTTTGCTCTGATCTGCTTTGTTCTGTTATGTTTTGTTTTACCTATGTTTTGTTTTCCCTAATAATTTTTATTTTAAAATAAAAAAAGAAAGAAAATGAGATTACAAAGAGCAAAGAAGCCAGAGAAAACCACAGTATAAGACATGAATAAAAAGGCAAAAAAATCAAAATAAATTTTTTTTCCTTCTCTCTCATTCACTTCTGCTTTTTTCCTCTTTTATAGAGCACCTCCTACATATGAAGATAATTACTGGAGATAAATTAAAGACTCACTGTCTCCTCTGAAGGTCATTGCTTAAACTAACACTTCAGAGAATATGACAATAAATTCCCAGTAATGTAGACATCAATATTTTAAGAGGAATTAAGAAGAAAAGCAGAGCAGGATAGTTCATATAGCCAAAGGAGTCAGCAATCAGGATCTCAGCCCTAATGAAGAAGGGAAAGTGAGCTTTCAATGAAGAAAGGCTGAAAACAGACCATGTCCAATGGCCTCAAAATTACCATAGACCAAATCCCAGGCACTGTAAGGTCACCTTACCAGTGGCTACAATTCCTGGAGTAAGAATTTTGAATTGCATTTGCTCAGAGACCTTGCCCCAACCTGCCAGTCACCATAGGTACAACAGATCCACAACATCCCACATCAGGTTGTCCCTGGATACCTTAGGAAACCTTCACACATGGGCACAGTCAAGAGGATACTCATACACCACAGGGTGCAGTGGGAAGAAAAGAGATTCTATAAACATTTATGCGTTATGTTCTGACTAGGCTTGCAAAAAAATCATCAAATCCCAAACTGGAACAATCTGAAACATTCATAATACATGGATTTTTAAATGAATTGAGAAAAGTTCATAGTTTTATCATTATGATCTAATATATAAAGTTATTGATTAATGTTCAGATTCCAAAAGTTTTGGGGGTAGACTTTGTCTGTAACAGGTTCCCATTTTCATTTAATAGGGCAGAAAGCTTCAGGAGAAAGGGGCAGATAGATTTTGATGGGAGAAGGCTGGTTTCTTTACCAACATCTGTTGGAAATTTGTTTTAGCCTCTTTCAGGACTAATGTTTTCCAGGCTAACTTAGGGCAAAGTTTTGAGGGTTCAGCATATCTTGTAATGACTCTATTACAAAAATTTAATCCAACCTTGATCCCAGAGTCTTTAAAATATCCAACAAAAAAAATCTCCAAATGATTAATCAAGCTTTCCTCCTGTCCAGTCAGAAATGCTAATAAAGATTTTCATAACCTGACTCTCAAGTCCTACCAAATTC
The DNA here is from genome assembly GCA_004027295.1 of Dolichotis patagonum. Classification (NCBI taxonomy): domain Eukaryota; kingdom Metazoa; phylum Chordata; class Mammalia; order Rodentia; family Caviidae; genus Dolichotis; species Dolichotis patagonum. The sequence continues at coordinate 16,602 of PVJX010014173.1, forward strand.
CCTTCCCCTCTACCAGAACATCCACTCCATCCATGGGACAGAAGCAAAAGAATCTTTCAGGAAAACAGAGACAGTTTTCCCAAACAGGTCAGGCATTGTTATCCAGGTAGAGAAAATGGTTGGCAAAATTGAGATGTCTCATAAGCACCAGACATTCCTGAAAGGTTCTGCCCTAGTATAAGTTACTGTACAATTATGGTGGTAATCTAATGTGATGGAAGGACAAAGCAGGAACACTTACCACTTCCTGCTTCTTCTTCAGCCCTAATTGTAACTCCCTTTCCTGTTTGTGCACACAGAAAGTTCCAATAGGTTCCTCACATGTTACCAATATCGGCCCCATGCACCACTTCCAATCAGAGGTCATTTAACCCTCTGCCTCTCTTTATCTGGTCAAAGGAGACAGCGCAACCACCATGGGTTTTTTGCTCCTTTCCATGTCCTCAATAAACCTGTTCATTTTGTACTTTTTGCTTCTCTATTGCTCCAGAAAACTCTAACAATTCCCAGCTTTAAAAAGAACAACTAAGAGACACTGGTCTTAAGGGAGTTCACAGTGAATCAAAAAGCATACCACTTTTGATAGTTAACTGTTGTGTCAGCTTGAGTAAGAAACACCCAACTGACTGGGTTAACATAGCTCTGAGTGTGACGGATTGAATTTACTGAGGATGGAAGACCCATCCAGTGTGTGAGTGGCACTGCCCAACAGGTACGTAGCCTGAATGAAATAAAAAGAGCAAAGAAGAAAGGATCCCTTCTGCTTCTTCAGAAGAACCCCAGCCTTCACCTTTGCATTGGACATCCGTTTCCTGTCTTCCAGCACAGACTCTTCAGCCTTGCAGGGCAGACCCTTCAGCTTCCTACTATGGACTCCCACGGGGCTCTTCGGTGAGCTCTAGGCCTTCAACCTTCAACTTAAGCTCCTTTTACACCTTCTGCACCTGACTCTCAGGCAGCCATGGTAAGCCTACCTTGTAAATACTTAAATACATCCACACGCTATATTAAACCTGCTTCTCTAGTGAGCACTGACGCACCACCCAAATGTACCTCCAGTTGTGATATAATGGATAGAGTCCTTCTGACAGGGCAAGAATGTGGAATGATTATGACAGAGTCAATTTAGGCACAAATCTACTATTCTTTCTTGCTGGTAAACTTATGCAGGATTGAGAAAGCTACTCCATTTCATGCTAACATAAACTGCATACCAATAATTTTGAATTACCTGTATATGAGTTCTGCAATCCTTATCTTATCCCTCCTCCCTCCCTCCCACCTTCTCCCTCTTTTACAGCCTCCTTCTCCTCTCCTCTCCCTCCCTTCCCTTGCTTTCTCTTCCTTTCCCTTTCCTCTTCTTCCTCATCCTCCCCTTCTCTCTCCTCCTTCTCTTCCTGCCTTGATACCAGTAACCTAAGGAATATATCTAGTTTGAATGTAGTACAGCGTAGTTTAGTTCTCCATTTTCACTTGACCCAAAGAAGCACAATAATCATTCTGTATGTTTTAGATGCCTAAAGTCTATTTGATGAAATCCAAGGGTGGATAGTCAGGATATCCTGGTTTTCAGAAATGTTGAGTAGCAATAAAAGGACATTTGATGTATTTTTTTTGTTTTCAGAGAGACTTAATAAACTGACCTATTTGAGTATTTCCTGGGGGGGAAAAAGAAAAATTTTGACAGGAGAAAATGCAGCAATAAATTCAATAATAACATTAATGTCAAGTGTGGAATTTTCCAAAATTATGTGGGAAAAAGGACTTTACAGAAAAATGAACTTTTCTGCAGCTTTGTGATAATCTATCCACCTAAACAAAAGGTAAGAAATGCTGTAGCTTCAGTGTGAATTTTTAAAATAATAATATGGCAATAGAAATAAAATGAATTTATTCTCATGAAAAGTTCTGCCTTGCAGAAGACAGAGTTAAATATTGAAGTCCTACTTCCCCTGCCCGGTCCACTCACCTACTCACAAGTAATTTTTAAAGTTTACAGATTTTTCAATGCACTGGCATATTTTCAAATACACATGATTATGCTACATGGTTTTCATATCAGCAGAAAGAACTTTTTTATTCTTTTAAATAGCTGCATTAGATTATGTGTGAACCACATTTGACCATTGTTTTTTCTATCCTGTATTATTAAAAATATTCTTCCATGTAAGTCATGGAGGACTTGTAAGTCAAAGGAGAGATTGTCTATAAATCATTACATAAACTTAAAGAGTGATGAGGAAAATTTAATAAAGTTTTTTTCAATAAAAATTATGAAATGTTCCACAAAAATTAAGACCAAGAAATACACTTTCAGTAAACATCTGCCAATAATTTTCTAAGTAGATATCATTTCTCTAATATGCATAGGGAAGACAACTCAGGAAAGCAAAGGTAGAAAATAGGGAGAGAGAAAAAAACAGGTAAAATCTTTGAAGAAACAGATACAATCTTTATGTTTTTTGAATCTTACCAGGCAAAGTATTAATAACACACTTGTCGATACATTTTTTAACAAAGCGTCTCACCCGTTGAAAATTAAAACATATGGGCTAGGGATGTGGCTTAGTGAGAGGGTTGTATTCAATCCCTGTCTTGCATACACACAAACACACACACACACACACACACACACACACACACATACACACACTCAGACAATTAAAGCATATGGGTAGATTAGCCATGTTTCAAATTTTCTACCTAAAACACAGCAGCAGATACCTTCCTCAGATCCCACATTTTCCCAATTTTCTGTGAAAAAAAAAATTAGCTTTATAAACCAAAGAAAATAGCTTTATAGTTAAGAATCAGAAGTTAAATGCAAAATATTATTCTTGTCCTGAAGCTTCGTTACTTCTAGAATACTGTCACAAAATACTTTGAAGATAAAGTACATTTTTGTCTATATTAATGGACTAGTTTACATTAAACTAAAATAGAGATCAGATATGCAGATAAATTATTCCACTCTTATACTAGTCACTAAACTTGAAATTCTTTCAGGACTATATTAACCAAAAATGTGCAGTGATCAAGAACCAACTAAGGCTCTGAGTTTAATTATTAGTATGAAAAATAACTTCTTTTTGTGTTTTTGAAGTGCTAGAGATTGAACCCAGGGCCTTGTGCTATGTACCCTACCACTGAACCATATTCTAGTCCTCTAGAAAATACCTATCTGTGCTTTTTAGAGGCTGAAAAGTTAGAACTATGGTTTCAAAGAACAAACTGGGTCATAGATAGAGTTTGGTCTCACCTTTGTCACTAAGTCTTTCTGTCATTTTTATATGTATTTATGTAACCAGCACTTATATAGAGCTTCCTGTAGCCTAGGTGCTATACTAAGAGCTCTGCACTGTCACTATTTCTTCTCTGCAGAGTTGGAATAATGATGCCACTTCAGAGTTGCTGAGAAGTTACGTGAGGTTAACTGTCTTTGTCTGAGGTCATGTACCTACTGCCTGGTAGAGTCACTTAGCCATGATTCATCTCTTCCAAAATTGGTTCAGTCTCGTGTGTTTTCCTTAATTGGTAGCTCATTCTGCCTTCCAGATTACTACAAAGAATGACAGAGATGAGATCTAAAAATCCTATCCAAGATATACATGTAGAGACTCATGCATGTGTAGAGCTCATAAACAATTTATGAGAACCAATTATATAACACATGATGAAATGAACAACTACTTTGAAGAAAAAGAGACACTACAGTACCCAGTGCTGATTCCGTAATGTCATGATGTGAAATCCAGCAATATTATCATTCTTTGTTCAGAGTGATTTTAGCTTGTTTTGGTTTGTTTAAGTTCAACATACATGAAGGTATGGACAGCTATTTTAAAGAGAATGAGAGACACTATGACAGCCATTCTTGGTTTCCCTATTGTCTGGTCTTGAAGACCTGAAACACCTTCCTCATCCTGTTCAGATCAGTTCCATGCTATGTTGTATCGTGTGAATTCCCTGTATGTGAAGATATGGACAACTATTTGGAAGAAAACAAGAGTCAATATGATAGATAGTGAATATCTCCAATTGTCTAGCTTTGAAATTTATGTCTCTTACATTACTTTCTTGTGACCCACTTTGTTCTCTTTTGTTGTGTTTAATTTTACCCTTTTGACATAATTGCATGTATGTTTAAGTGTGTAAAATGATTGACCATATTACTGTTTTTGTTAGAACATGGAGCAAAACTGTTAACAGTCCCACTGTTTGAATGTCTACTTTGCATGTTTTAATTTTGTAATTTGAACAACTATTTCCAAGATGTCAGTATGTAATTTATCAAGTAATGATTTCTTAGTGGGTTTTTTTTTTGTGTGTTCTTTTCCTTTTTACCTTGGAATTTGGTATTGTTACTACCCTTTATTCTGTTTTGTTTTGTTTGGGTTTTTTTCTCTTTAAATAAAATTTTTTTAAAAATCTAAACTAAAAAAAATAAATAAATAAATAAAAATCCTACCCAATACTATCTTTATTAGGCTGCTAATTTCCCAGTGCTTTGTTTTTAAAAACATATTTACTATTGACATACAGAAATTTTACATCTGTATGGGGCACAGTGTGACATTTCAAGACATGTATACAAGATGTACTGATCAGAGCAGGGCAACTGACATGGATGTCAATTGAGACATTTATCATTTCTTTGTGTTGAGGGTATGCAAAAGCTTCCCTGCTAGCTACTGTGGAACAATTAATCATTGTCACCTTCCTGTAGCACTTATTCTTAATCAATGCTCAATTGAAATTGATAAAATAGAAAAATATTTTTAAATATTCATTGAAATCTTGATTTTAAATATCATCATGAATATGCAACCTAAATGAAGTACAAGGGCCAAATGAAAATAAGGAATTTTAAAATCAATTTGAGAAATTACAAAAATATCTCCTGCTTCCTTTAACTCTTCTCTGCAAACAAAATTAGAAAACCAGAATAGAATATGAGTTTTCCCAAGCCTAAGTTGATTTAGATTAATTGCAAGCCAATTTGTTTTTCTAAATAAATTTCCCTTTAGTTAGTCAGATTTCCATTGCTTTAACAAATACCTGAGATAAATAAATTTAAAAAGAGGAAAGCTTTATTTTGGCTCACAGTTTGGAAGTTTCAGTCCGTGGTTAATTGGCCCACCGTTTGGGGGTCTTCAAGAAGGCAGTACGTGAGTCAGAGTGTGTGATAGAGGAGGCTGATCATCTTACAATAGCCCGAAAGGGGTGGGGGGTGAGGTTCCAATATTCTCTGCAAATGCACACCCCTAGTGAAACAATTTCCTCCCTCTGGGCCGTACTCCATAAGGGTTCCACAGGCTGGCAGCCAACCGTTTGACACATGAGTCTTTGGAGGACACTTATCCAAACCACAGTACTCGTTCAGGACAACTATTGACCAAATGTTAATTAGTAACAATGACCCAGTATTAAAAGTCAAAAAGTAAACTAAGCAAAAATAAAACAATGCAGGTCAAAATGCTTCATTACATGTAAACCCGTATACATACACCCTGCTTCTTAAGGGTACCTGTCAAGGATCAGTTGACAATCTATGAAGTGGACATTTGAGTCCCCCAGAGGCCTGAGCTCTCCCTTCCACTGGCAGATAATTCACAATTTCCCTTTCTCTAATTTAGTTCCCTGCTTTTACAGCTTCTAGATGTGGCCTGACATTTACAAAAATTAAATACATCTAACGCCCATTTTGCCTTAAAAGGTACCCACTTCTCCAGGCATACTTTGGTGAAAACAGTCCAATAAGGACATCAGATCGAACAACAGGCTGAAAGTTTCTTAAGCAACTGCCTTTCTATAATCTTTCCAGTTTTTATTAGGTGCTGGGGGAATTCATGCTCCCTTGCCAATGATCAAAAAGTTGTTTTGTTTTGTTTTTTTTAATCAAGACTTGTCCTTTTCTATGTCCCCTAAACTTCACAAACTACTTTTAATCCATTTATTTTATCTAGCTATTCTAGTCTGGATTCTTCAGGTAGTGGCTGAGCAAAATGAGGGTCTATTTTAAAGTATTGTTAGGCCTTCCTCTCAAAAAGTCTCAGTTTTGGGGAAAGTCTTTTTCCTCTTGTGAAAGTATCATATGGTGAGGGAAATTTTAGAATACCTCTAATCCCATTATCTTGAGATAAGTCACCAAAGACATTTTAGTGAACAGTTTAATTTTTCCACATGTATATTTTTGCAGAAATAAGTCCATTAGTACGTTTTTATACAAATACTTTCTTGTGATTATAATTTTATATAAAAATCAATTTTAATAATTTAGTGGAATGTCTTCTAACTTGTTTAACCAATAATACACTGTTGTCTCAGGTTCCCAGATGATGAAGACTTGAACCTATAAGAGAATGGGTGCCAACAGGAGCCTCCCTGCATAATGGAACAAAAACAGGGTCCTCAGGGCTGAATGTGGAATAAGTAGATGATGTCAGGCAGAAGGTTCTTTGGAATTGTTTTCATTTATGGAATAAACCCTGTCCTGTGCTGAGCTGCCACAATGTTGAATCACCAAGCCTCTTTGTAGGTGTCTATTCATCTCTTGATGTACTTTTTTTAAAGGTGACTTTATTTCAAACCATGTTTGCTTACTATAGATACAGATGCCAAATTTTTCAGACGATATGTATATATATATATATATTAGTAAGCACTCAGGTATTTCCTAGCATTGTGTTCTAAGGGCCTAGAAGCAGTGACACATACCACAGCAGCCACAAGCACACTTAGCATTCAGATCATGATTTCTAATACCATTTTCTAAGTAAAGAAACCAGGACCCTTTGCAAAAATGGCTGACTCTAGAGTTAGCAATGTGAATGAATATACATGATGAGCCAAAAACACTTTGCAGTCCTAGATTTTTTTAAAACAGAAAAGATGAAGCCAACAATGGTATGGATGCCTATAATTCTAGCACCCTGGGGGACTGAAGCAGAACAATTACAAGTCTGAGCCCAGCCTGGGCATCTAAGTGACTCAGAGAGACCCTGTCTCCAAATAAAAAGTGACAGAAAGGCAGGGATGTAGCTCAGTGGGAAGTCTAGTTTAATCCTGACTACAGGAGGGTAAGGGAAGTGGGGGGACTTCTAAGAGCCAGAACACTTTGGGTAATAAAATAACAGTCTCAAAGTATAAAATAAATATCCTGGGATGTGATATAAATGATTGGGTCATGCTGATATAAATGATTCAATAAATGAGAAAAAACAGCTGTATCTCCTACATACAACTCTAAATAATTTACGGTTTATGTAGTTACTCCCAACTTCTAACTTCTTCCCCTAAGTTGCTTCCAAAGACTGTGGTATAGGTAGGAGGGAGAAATAGTTACAGGCTTCACAGTTGAGGACCCCTGGCCACGTAATCAAGATTAATGTCACCAGTATTAAGTCACACAGATGGCATGTGGTCCAGAAACGATGTAATGAAAGCACTTCACTTTTGTGGTCTTCCTTGCAAAAGCCTGTAACTTCATTCCAAGTATGAGAGAAACATCAAGCAAAACCAGGTTAAGGAGGTATTTGGTAATAAAACAAGATATGGATACAAACTATAGTATTTGAACCTTAAAAACATTAAATAATAGCAGCATCAGAAGACAACATATTTTACAATTCCACATAAATAAAATCTCCAGAACAGGCAAATCCACAGTCAGAAAGTAGATTAATGATTGCCTGGGACAGGGAAGTTGGAGGGAAATTAGGAAAGACCATTATGCGTAGAGTTTCCTTTCAGGATTGTGAAAATGTTCTACAATTGACTGTGGCAATGGTTCCACGACTCTGTAAATCTAAAACTGTGGAATTGTCCACTTGAAATGGGTAGATTCTTTAGCATATAAATTATATAATAATGAAACTATCAAAATGAAAAATGAATTGAAACACATTTAACAAAGTATCTCACCAGCATATTCAGAACTGTGCAGGTAATTGAATGTAAAGGAAGGTCTTACAAATTATCACAGACAAGAGGAGGTTATGGGGCCATGACAACTAAATGTAACGTGGTATCCCTTGTGGGATCCTAGAACATCAAAAAGGCCATTAGGAGAAATCTAGTGAATTATGAATAAAATGTTTTATAAAATATTGGAGTTGACACTTTTTCCTGCTTAAGTGCCACAGGAGTCTGCGATCACCTCCCATACCGAGGTTGGGACTGATGGCCAGGTGGAGTCATAAACCAAGTTAAGGCTGAAGGCTTACCTATCTCCTCCAGACCTTCCACTGAGATTCCAGGAGGCCTTATCAGAAAGGATGTATGTGCTTACAGTAAAAACAATTCCTTTCATTGCTGTCTAGAGATTAATATAAACTGAAAAAGATATCTGAAAGTGATCTGATGATTCTGTTGAGTATCAAGACACAACTGATGTGTGGAGTGGGCATTCAGAGATTGGTTGAATAAATAAGTTAGCTTTTGAAAGCATTGCACTTTTTTCCTCCAGACATTTCACAAGTAAAACTGTTTTCCATTTGATGAGCCAGTGTTTGAGAATTCAAAGTAAAGAACTAATCCTGCCTTCAAAAATTAATTTGAAGAAAATAAGAATGTTAAAAACATATATAATAAACCAAGTCATGTAACTCAACAGGAAATCAGATCATAGAATGGCCCATTCTACAGGCAGGAAGAGAGCTGAGGCTGCCTGCAGGAGCTGCCTTGCCGTAGGGTGGGAGATGAGAGGCCTGGGCCAGCACTGCAGCAGCAGGAGAGTGGGGGCAAAGGTGAGAAGTGAAAGGGACAGGAAGACCTGTCATGGCTGCAGAAGGGTAAGGCTGGATTGGTGGGCAAAAGGTACAGAGGGCTTTAAAAATCATACTGAGACTTCTTTCCAACATACACTGTCTCACTTGAACCAATCTCCATATAGTTCAGTGTCTGGCTGGCTCAGTGTCTGGTAGTTTACTGCAGAGCTGTTACCTGCAGCAAAGGGAAAGGCTGCGGGCACTTTTTTAGTGAGACAGCCTACTGGGTAAACTTTTCTCCAGCTCTTTTTGCTCTTAGGTGGTACACTCCCACCCCACACAATTCAATCCATCAGGGGATCACAACCCCCTCAACTTGTACTCTAGGCCTACTCTTTCACCTGGACAGAAGGAGCTTCATTAATTAATTGTGGGCTCCTTATAGTCTCCATATCATAACTCCAATCCTGGGGTAATACCGTGCACTTGAACATCATGTGAACCTGAAGTATTCTCCCCACCTCTTAACATTGTATGGAAAGTATTGCCTGGGTATTTTATTCTATGATTACCTACATGTTAATTTATTATGGCAATTTTTAAATTTTATGGAAAAAATAAAATTTCATAATATGGTAACAAGTTATTACATTGTATATTATCTTTAGTTACTCAGAGTACAAAATACGGGCATACAAAATTCTCTGAATATTAGCACAAATCTTTCTTTTCAACAAAGAGAAACTGATAGAATAACTATCTTGTATTTTTTTCCCTTTTCTCTTCCTTTCTCTTCTCCTATCATCATTCCTTCTTCCTTTTGAACAGTTTCTTCCCATTTCACAATACCTATTCTGTATTTTAGACTTCATTTATCCTTTGTCCTCACACAAGGGAGACAATTCATGTGAGTCTGATTTATTTACTTATGAGTATGGTCTCAAGTTGCATCCATTTACTTAGAAATGTCTTAAGTTTATCCTTTATGGCTATATAGTACTCCATTATACAAAAAGACATCTTTCTTATCCATTCCACAGTTGGAGGGCATTTGGGTTGTTTCCAAGACTTAGCTATTACAAATTTCGCTGCTATAAACATGAATATACAGACATATCACTGTGGTACATTTTCAATTCTACCAGAAAGATAACCAGAAAGAAACAGCTGAGTCAAATGGGACCCCTAATCCTATTTTGAGGACTCTCCATACTGATTTTCAGTGGTTATGCTACTCTGCATTCCCACCAACAGTGGAGAAGGGTTTCTTTTTCCCCACAACCCTGCCAGCATGTTGACTGATTTCTTGGTATTAGCCATTGTTTCTGGAGATGGCATCTGTGTTGTTTTAATTTGCATCTCTCAAATGACAAATGATGTTTAGCATTTTTTCATACTTACCATTTGTACTTCATCTGAGATATGTAGTCATCTCAGATGCCCATTTTTTGACTGGGCCTTTGAATTTGGGGGGGTTTTGATTTTTTTAAAAAATTCTTTGTATGTTCTAGATAGAAGTCCTCTGTCTGAGGGACAACTGGCTAAAATTTTTTCCTACTCTGTGGGCTGTCTTTGTACTCTGTTGGTGATTTCTTCTGATGTGAAAAAGCTTTTTACTAAGATCCCAGTTGTTAACTCTTTGAAGTATTTCCCATATGGTCTAGGTCTTGTTCATGAACTGTCTGTATCTTCAAGATTTCTACCTAACTTTCTCTTCCAATAGATTTACTATTTCTGTATCAATATTTAGAGCTTTGATCCATTTTGATTTTAGTTTAGTGCATGGTGATAGACATGGGTCTAGTTTTAGTCTTTGGTATGAGGAAAGCTAGTTTTTCCAGCACCATTTATTAAAAAGGCTTTCTTCCGATGAACATTACATTAGTTAGTTATTGACCCAAATATTTTTCCCAACTCCAGGACTGAGAGGAAAAATGTCTCATTACTACACACACCACTAGGATCAGGAAAAAAGTAAACTGAACATTCAATTTTAGGACAAGTGCACTTAGAAATGAGACAAAAAGCCAGGGAGCTGTATTATGTGTTAACATCATGTGTAATAAATTTCATAAACATACCTGTTTAGCTCCCTACATGGTTCAAAGCAAGTTACCCCACCTTCAAAATCTGAGCCTAGTGTAAGTTTATCTCAACTATCCTATCTAGTCAAGCCCAATGGGATTCATAACCCCCTTCACTCATTCCATCTGCATCGCCATCTGTCTTACACTAGCATTTTCACATACAGCATATTCTCACACATCCTGTACAGATGAGGCGCTTTCCCACACATCCTCTCACTTGATCCACACAGGCATATCTTCCTACCTCCCAGGAAGCTGGTTGGTACTGAGAGGACTGGTGCCCTGACCAAGGTTAGAGAGCTCCAAGGACTCAAGAGTCAGAAATAAGTCATTAAATCAGGTTTATTGGGTTTCAGGCCAATGATGTATTAACATAATTAGGAACAAATATTTATAAAACAGATTACAGTTAACCTAATAACTAGAAACCTTACTGTACATCATGAACCTAAAAATTTTATGGCAAACTTATTCCTGCTTCTCAGAGAGAAAACTTTTACATCTTCTATAATAGTCCTTTTCTGAGATTCAGGGCAAAGCCAGCATACAAAAGTGAAAGTATAAAGACTGCTATTTCTTTAGCAAGCCTTTTAGTTTCAACTGAATTCCAAATTAATGTATATAGCACTCATTTCTCTTACCTAATGGCACTTCTAAACTCTAAAAACAGAGGATGGTCATCATAGTCTACTTAGACAAAATTAGACAAAATGTGTGGTATGTGACTGTTCTTTTTTAACAAGGAGAAATCAATACACTTGCTTTATGCTACTTTTGTTTCATAAAGACCAACAAATCTGTAGCTCCCATATTTGACATTTCATAAGTAGCCAGTAGATTAAAATATTCACTTCTATAGTACAGGTCTAAAAAGTGTAAGTCTCCAATAACAGCAATTACCTGAAAAAATCTAGTTCCAAAGTGAACACAGATATGTTTCAAACCTGAATCTAGGCACATTCTATACACATGTACTTCCTGATATATGTATTTCATCACTCCTAAAAAGACAATGACATTTTTAAGTATCTGTATTTTTGCAAAATATTCATTTTTATGTCATAATCAGAAAACCCTAACTAAAGACAAACATTTTAAGACATATCTTTCAAAGTTATGAAAAATTGATAAGGAAAAAAATCAAAATATCAGGCAACACCATGATTCTTAAACTGAGCTCCGAAGTACTTCAAGCCGCTGCAACGAACTCATACTAGGACACACGGTAACCTACCAGCTGTGGCAGGACTGTCTGAACAGAGCGTGGTGCTTCATTCCCTTCAACAATGACCCATCTTTACAAAGCTAGGTTTCCAGCGGTTATTATGATAAAAGTATTGTGCAAAAATCAGTACGTACCCGGCAAAGGCGCTGGCAGTGATTTGATAGGCTGTTACAGTGCCTCACACATGTAGACACACCATTAGTAATCAATGGTATTTTTCAAGAATGAAGACTATTCCCGGTACCAAAAAAAAAAAAAGAATAAAGTCTGGGGTTTTTTTTGTTTTTGTTTTTTTAAGACAGGGTCTCCCTTTTAGCCCAGGCTGGTCTCAAACTTCCTGCCTCTTCCTGCCTCTGGTTCCTAAGTGCAGAGGTTACAGCTTGCACCAGCACACGAGGCTTCACTCTGTTCTTTCAAGGAATGTGCTGGGTTTTTTTTTTTAAACCCTAACAGCTACAATGTTAGGCCAAACACTTTCAATTATGTGAACATAAATATTATAGAACTGTAAATAGAACTGTTATTTTGTTTGTGGGCCCAATTAAAAGATATTAAGCATACTCTGAAAGGAGAAAATTTGGGAATCTCTGTACTACATTGACATCAAATACTTTCAAAACCTGAAAAAGACAAAAGTGAAAAACTCTTCAAAATCCAACAGTGAAGGCACAACAGTTTCTCTTTAGGAAAAAACTTGATAGAAAATAGGTTAGGAAGCCAGGTATGGTGGTGCATGCCTGTAATTTCAGCACTGGAGGCTGAGGCAGAAGATCATCGTGAGTTTGATGCCAGCCTGGGATACATAGGGAATTCATGGCCAGCCTGGACTACATAGTGAGACCCTGTCTCAAAATACACAACAAAAAACAAAAAACAAAAGGTTAGGAGAAAGAACAACAGCATAACTAATGCATCATTTAAGAACAAAAATTCCAAGCCATCTCATTTGTTTAATAACCTGAGTTCTTACCAGCATTTGGGAAATCTGAAGTGTATTATTTGGTTAACTCAGTCTTTAAGGGACCACTCTAATTCATGAATCTGAAATATCCAGGTGTTAATTGCACTATTCTTTTTTTGTATACGTTTGAAAATTTTCAAGCATTTAAGATCATTTAGCACATAATCATGATATTGATCTGTCCATCTATATAATTGGTACTCCCCCCAGTAATAAAATAAGTAGTTCAATTCAAATTCTCATCATCCACAGTAAAATAGAAATTTCCTCCTGGGACACAGAAAGACTGAATCTTTCTTGGCTGTTTTTTTATTATTATTATTATTATTCCACAAACTATTATCTTACAGCAACTATGACACTGCTCCGCCGTGCTAATGTAGGAAATTTAGTTACAATTCAAAAAACTGAGATTCGTAAGTGCTCTCTGGTTCTTTAGACTGGTGGTCAGTGACAGAGTTCCAGGGTCTCTCAGCTGTGCACTAACAGCTCCTCTCAGTTCCATACCTAGCTAGTGTCAGGACTAGAGGTCCTGACAGGCTTAGATTTTAAAAAGTAAAAGTAGTAAAGTGAAAGATATTGAGAGAAGCCTATCTTCTTGCACAGATCTCAATATGGGTAACCATTACATCAGCTGCCCTAAATATTACCAAACAGGCTGCTGGAGTGGCTGAAATACAATGGCAGAGGTGGAATCAGATCCAAGATCTGCACCCTGGACCTATTAAGCTATAAGACCCTCAGCAAGAATACCCATGGTCTTTACTTTTCAGCTCTAAGTCTGAGTAGGATTTTATGGCTAGGTATCTCAGGTATGGCCCTTCATAACAATTAATTCCAGGTGAGAGGTTTAAGTGTTAATCCTTGGGATCAACCATGATTCAAGCCTGATTCTGATTTAACTACATGGGCAACATACATCTTAACTACTTGAGCAGGAATAACAGTTAACCAGCATTGATACCCACTGACAAACGTGTTAACTACAATAGAATACCTGCAACACTTTAGCATATAAAACTAAGGTTAGAAGCTGAAATCTTGAGACTATTTGGGAGATTCCAAATTTCATCATTACTCAGGAATGTTAGAACAATGACACTATTTTTGTGATCAAAGTTCTACCATCCTGGCTCCTTGATGCTACTAAACCACCTCAATAATGAAAAAGGACATTCCTCAGGGATGGAAACATCTGACTTGAATGCACTTTCCAACTCCACTCTGGATCTGGACCAGTGAAAGGAGCATCCACTGAGGTAATTAAGAGCCAAAGAGAATTTCACCACATTCCAATTGTTTTTTGGGGGGGGTTGTTTTTTATCTTCTTTGAGACAGAATTTCACTATGCAGTTCAGGCTGGCCTTGAACTTAATTTGTCACCCAGGCTGGCTTCAGCCTCCCGAGTACTGGAATTACAGGTGTGTGCTACATGCTCCGCTCCAGTGAAAATTCTGGAGACAAGGAGTATAAATGCTCATGCAGAGGTGTATGTGGGAAAGCTGGAAGAAATGTTTGTAACATGAGCATGAGGATGTCACAATAGTACTGCTCCAGAAATAATGGGATTGTTAAATTTAACAGACTTTAAGAAAAAAAAAGAAGTAAAATAATGGATCTCCAAAGATAAAAGACCCAATTTTTACAAATGGTCAACTGAAAAGAAGAGAAATTTCTTAAATGAAGAAATACTAATAGCCAGTAAGTACATTAAAAAAATGTTCAGCATCTTTGGCCATTAGAAAAACACAAATCAAAACAACATTAAGATTCTATCTTATTCAAGAAAGAATGCCTATCATCAAGAAATCAAAATATAAAACATAACTGCACTAGTGCTGATGAAGTTATGGGGGAGGTTAGCTGGTAGGAAGGTAAACTAGTACAATCAATATGAAATACAGTATGGCAATTCCTCAAAACATTAAAAATAGAAATTCTATTCAACCTAACTATACCTCTTCTTGGTATCGTCCCAAAAGACTTAAAGATATCATATTACAGGGATATGTGCATAACCATGTTTTTAGCAACACTTGTAATACTAAAATCTTGGAATGTCCTTTAACAAGCGAATAAATAGGTGTGCATTAACAGAGGCATAGATAAAAATATGGTATTTATACACAACAGAGTGCTATTTAGTCACGAAGGATGAATGAGTCATTTTTAAGAAAATGGGTATTGACAGTATAATACTAAAGGAAGTAAATTAGACACAGAATGATTACATGAGGTTTCCTTTATGTGAGAAACTCCAAAAGTAAAATAGTAATTATAGGAAAAGGAGGTAGACTTTGTAGACATGGAAAGGGATGAAGGGAGGGAAATGGCGGGACTGGTAAAAAGGACACTGATGCAGATATGTGCACATACCAGCTCCTCAAAATGAATGTATTACATACTGCAAACCTGCATCTTAAAAAAAGGAACTACCACTGTCTCCAGAAATTCTTGAGACAGTAACACTTTGAAAGTGACTTTTGCCCTGATTAATTGTACACAGGTAACTTCCTTTTCAACCTTAACTTCAAGGGTCTTAGAATGATCTCTTGGACAAAGAGCATCAGACAGTTCCTGGGCTGGAGAAGGCCCTGGGTCCAATCCGCAACACCACAAAGAGCCTCCCTGCCCAAGTCTGGATTCTAGCCCTACTTGTACAAACAGCTGCATTTAACTGATAAGGGGAGACCTTTCATTTGTCTTATTTGGGCTGAACATGGTGGTACATGACTATAATCTCAGCACCAGGGGAGGCCGAGGCAGAAGGATCACTGTGAGTTCAAGGGCAGCCTGGGCTACATACGAGTTCAAGGACAGCCTGAACTACATAGCAAGATGCTGCCTCAAATAAACAAGAATCATCTCATTACAGAAGATTCTCAAGTGGTCAAACCTTGCTAACCAATACCAGTTTTGGGGATAGAGGAGACAGTTATTTTTTACTTGGCTGTATCTGACCTTTTAAAAAAAACCATCAACTTTCTGTATTGTCTGTTTTGCTTATTTATAAAATAAGAGTTTAGGGCTAGATTTAATGTTAGAAATTTAATCTAGTTCTCTCATCTTACAGATAAAGAACAGACCTGATTTGTCCACATTCACAGCTGTTTATTTAATGGCAAGCACTAAAAATGAACAATCCTGCTGACTCCATCTAAATGCTCAGATCCTTGAGTCAAGTTACTCTTAAAACAAGCTGTAGGGTGAAGGCCAAACACAGAAAGGAAACAAACGTTCATGATGCTTGTTTGGCTACATGCACTCAACTCAGCAAGACCAGAAAACAGCATACTCCTGTCTCCTGGATAAAGACATCTTCAGAAATTATGCCAGTTTATCACGCTGTTTAACAAAGCTGATGATTTTAGATGGGTTTTTAAATACAGTTTGGGGCATCTCAATCTTGAAAATTCTTATCTACCAATTTTAGGAATAAATTATATTTTCACTAATCTGATATCCTCTTTGCCATAGGTACAAAAGAAACAAAACATACTTAGATTGGAAGAGTCCCATGTAGGTGGTAAGCAATGGAAGAGTTACAGTATGTCCAAAGATAACCAACAACAAATGTTGGTCAGGTAGATATCACTGCAGTCGCTCAAAAAATAACATCCCACAGGATACAAAACAAAATTAAAGAACCCGCAGCTTTTCAGCAGGGCACAGTGGTACATGCCTGTAATTCGCCAACTCTGTGAAGCCGTGGTAGGAAGATCAAAAGTTCGAGCTCAATCTGGGAAACTTGCTGATGTAGGACGACCCTATTTCAAAGTTAAACTAGGACTGGGAATGCAGCTCACTGGGAAGGAATCCCCAGTTGGGGGGTAGGTATCTATACATCAATAATGAACTAGCTTAGAAAGAAACCAAAAAAACAATATCCGTTCACATTATCTTCAAAAAATACAAATACATAGGAATCTACCTAACCAAGGAGATGAAAATTACAGAATGAAGACATAAATTATAGACAACCCCAGGAGACTGAAAGACTCATCGCTCCTCCACTTCACGTTCACACAATGACAATATTAATATTGTTAAACTGGCCATCCATATTACTAAGATCAACCTACAGACTCAATGCAATTCCTATCCAAATTCCTATGTCATTCTTCACAGAACTGGAATACAAAATTTACATGGAAACACAAAATTTCTAGAATAGATGAAACAATCCTAAGCAAAGAGAGAAAAGCCGTACGCATCACAATATCCAATGTCTAATTATATATCAAAGACATAGTAATAAAAACGGTATGGTATTGGCACAAAAATAAGACAAATAGACCAATGGAATAAAAGACAAATCCATGAAACTACAGTCATCTGATTATTGACAAAGAAGCCAAAAACATATACATTGAAGACAGCTTTTTAATGTATGGTGCTAGGAAAACCAGATGTCTACTTGTACAAGACTAAAACCAGATCCTTCTCACCCTTACAAAAAATCAATTCAAAATGGATCAGTGACCCAGATGACACCTAAAACTTTAAAACTGCTAAAACACATAGAGAAAACTTGAAGCTACAGGCCCAAAACCTTCCTGTTATGGTTGATATATTATATTGAGTTTAGAAGTTTAACTAAGAGACTCAGCAGGCAGCCAGGGTTCTTACTTTGTAAATATCCTTATCCTGTACAAGAGGCGGGCACAGAGATTTTGTGAATGCTACACCTGCCCTGAATGGGGGTGGGAGGTGGCCTGTGCACAATATAAAGAAGGAAAAGAGGCTTTCTCTTGCCCCCTTTTGCTCTGGCTGCTGCCTTGAAGTGTTGCCCTCAGCCATGCCACCCTGCCTTAGAGCCAGCTGCTTGGCTCTATGGACTGAAACCACCAGTGAGCTAAACAAACCTTTCCTGCCTTCATTTTGAGTGTTTATTTTGTCCCAGAAACCAGAGAAAAGTAACCAAGACACTTCCTGAATACAACTCCCCTAATACAACTCTAATTAAACAGAGGATATAATATAAAAAGAATCAATAAATAGGATTACATCAAACTAAAAAAGTTTTCACACAGCAAGGGAAACAACAGAGTGAAGAGACAGCCTACACAATGGCAGAAAATCTTGCCAACAGAGATCAATATCCAGAACATAAAGAATTCAAAAATCTCAACACCAATGAAATAGCCCAATTATTAAATGAAAAACTAAATCCAACAGACATTTCTCAAAAGCAGTAATACAAATGGCCAAAACCAACAAATTCAATATGCTCAGCCACTAGGTAAATGTAAATCAAAATTATACTGAGATTCCATCTCATCTCAATCTGAATAGCTATCATCAAGAATTCACAACAGGAACCCTCTAGACTGGTTGGTGTTGTTACAAATTAGGATAGCCACTAAGGAAATAGTATGAAGGTCCCCCCACCCCAAAAACTTAAAAGAATCAGCTGTAACACTCCTTGGTATATACTTGTGGTTTGCTTAAATAGCCCCCTCCTCGCCAAAGCCTCACGCAGTCATGGCGGCACTTAGTCTAGCATTTGTGACCGGTTCCTTGCCTAGTGCCAGGATTGGCAGTGTGAGTGCTGTACCCACCCAGGGGTGGGCAGCCAGCATACAATACAAGGGAGGGAAGGAGGTTTGCTTTCCCCCTCTGCCCTTTGGCTCTTGTTGCTTGGACAAGAGGTATAAGAATAAGGGAGAAATGGAAAAAAGTCATTATATCATTAAGAGACTCTGATGTTGGCATAAATTTATTGATGAATAGATATCCACTACACTGTTAAGTGAAACAGGCTACACAGCATTTGGCATTTCCAATTTAGTTTCAAAAATGCATTAATATATAGTGATGTCAAGAAATAATGTAGAACAAAGTTCTCATTAACTGTTTTAACCTGTCTCTGAGAGACGCTAAGCAATTTTTTTTATTTAAAAGTATTTTTACTTGTGCTATTACAAATATAAATGGAGAAAATTAACTGCTGTATGTATATAAAGTGATGGATATGTTAAACTAGTTTGAATGTAGTATTCCAAAATGTATGTGAATCTCAGAATATCATGTTTGTATTTTTTCAATGATACTAAAAAATGTTTGTATTAATTTAGACATCAGAATAGCTAAATGACAGGATTATTGGGGCCAAGAAAACCTGACACTGAGTTTTTAAATTCATTAAATAACTATTCCCAATCAAGCTTGTATTCTTAACTGCAAATGGAAACTGCAACCTTTGCTCAGTAGCTCAGAGAAAACACTATGAAGGTATAAGGGCAACGCTGTATGGCACAAAGCAAAAAGTACTCTGCAAAGGAACACGGGTACGAAATATTAGGAAATGTGTGAATTCCAGAAAATGTAGTTTTTATAAACTGTATTACGTGCAGGATGCTTCCAAGAAAGATTTTCTCCAGTATCAACAATGACTAAATAGGTGTTTAACAGAAAAGTATCAGAACTTTAACAACTTTTTAATTTCAAAATTTCTGAACTTTGAATACTATACCATGAATGTTCAGAATGCAAGCATCAATGAGCAACACTTCTAAACTTGTATAGTCACTTACCTACTTTTAGTACTTTCGACCATCGACTACTTTCGACCATCTTAGTGCAACAGTGATGCATAGCACCTCAGGAAATATATGTATTTTTCCCCCAATTCCTATTATTTGCTTTAATACATTAACTGTAAGACACTGCTGCTAGAAGTGGATTTTTTTACAAATAAGCATCTACTGATTAACTTACGTTGGTAAGCATTTTATAGGTCTAAAATAACTCCACTTTAAATCTGCTTAAATCCATTCGGAACAGATCACTATCACAGCCTCTTCCTAGCAGGCTATATTTTAAGTACTTCCCCAACAGGACAAGAGAGAACCCTTCAGCTTTGCAGAGTTCAAACACTGCTTATCTTTAGGACGCTGTTTGGGTGACACTTTTTTCCTTGCGGATCTAGCAGCAATCCCTCATTGTCCTCTGGACCAGCCAGAATGAAAAGATGACTTCTGTCACGCATCCTTTTCTAACACTAAATTCTAAACAAAAAATTGGACCTGACCAATACAAAAGATCTCAATTAGGAATGAAGCAGCAATCTGGGATGAAAATGCTGAAAAAAACATGGTAACATTTTTAGCTAAACTATGTAACAGTTAAAGAATTTTTGTCTACTACTGTCTATTTTTATCATGCTTACATGGCACCAGGCATGGTGGTACACTTGTAATCCCAGCACTCAGGAGGCTGAGGGAGGAGGATCATTCGAGTTTGAGGCCAGCCTGGGCTACAAAGTGAGTTCAAGGCCAGCCTGAACTGCGTAACAAAAGCCTGTCTCAAAAAACAAAACAAAATCATGCTTCTATGAATGTTATAAAAGATCTCAGAAACTGGTGGCAATGGCAGCAAGCCCTGCAGTTCTTGAATCTTGTCTTACAGACACTAGGAAAAAACTACAAGGTTTGGCAAATACCTTGCTTGATAAAACTGGTCATGCTCTTGACAGTCACAGTATGAGTAGTGAGCAGCACATCTGTCTACACATTGTAAGAGTTTACTCTTTAACTCTTCACTAGATGATACAAGCATTTTTCTTCTCCCATTTGTAATAATACGCATGTATCATGGCTTTTGTGACCTCAGAATCACTCCTTTCACCAGTCAAAAGGAGAGATGAAAACTGTTCTCCTGAATTCTTATCTGCACTACACCAGACACGATAGAAACAGTCTCTTCTGCTGGGGAGAGAACAGGAACTTCCCATGTGAAGTTGTGGAGCTGATAATAGAAGGATGGAAAAATCAATTTCCTTATTAATTAATAAGCTTATAGTGAGTAATATGGCACTGGTGTAGAACATGGTCTGAAACATTTTGAAATGATTCAGACATGTGGTCATTTATAACTTCTTGCAATGGCTGTGATTTAATGAAATTAAATTTCTGTTACTTTTCCGTCTTAAGGTAGTTTACATTTTGTAGCCCCATATCCTTCAGAAGTGACTGGAAAAGCCTCTCTATACCTTTATCAGATATGATCTCCTCTCCTTCATTCTTTATAGAGAAATAACATTACTTGTAGGAAAACTCAGGTTCTCCAAAAGGTAAGACATAGAAAGTCACACCAATAATCAATGATTTTTTTTTAACAACTCTTAGAATCTGGCAAGGGGACAGAAGCCTGTTACTTTCCTCAAACACAACCACTTGCATTTACCTTCGCAGAGACAGCAGTACCCACAATGAGTTTGTACGTAACAAGTGAAGCAAAGCTAAAAGCAGTATCGGTCTGAGTGCAGGTAATGGTGCTCCGACTAATCATACAAACTCTTCAGTCCCTTTCAGTTATCACCAACTCCGCTCTTAAGCTGTTCATTTTTTTTTGCTAGGCAGAACTAAGGTGTGACGTAGCTGCTCTAGTAACTTTCTTCACAGTACTGCATGTCAATAATGGAAATGGTTTCTAATCAATTTAAACTGCACACAGTACTTTAACAGAACAAGTTTATTACTCCCACTCAGTAGTTCCTGGGGGCTTTGATGTTAAGTCATACATAATTCGAGAAATACCAGGAATCTTCTTAATCTCAGTGACCATCTTTAACACCACCTGTCAAAAATAAATAAATAAAAGTCAAGATGTACTGTATGTCCAACAGGCCTAAAGGGTTTGTATTTGCAATTTAGAATTAAAATGTGATTTATCTGCACTATTACCTTCCCTATGTATGGACAGTCTGTGATTAATATCACAGTGAACACTGCTTCTCTCTATAATAGATACTAATGATTTAAAACAGTACTTATTCAGGTGTGGAACACAAACAGGTGCTAGTCTGCAAGCTGACTTGTTAACAGATACAACAAGTGCTTAAAAACATTTACAGCAATTTGACATTGCTACGGTATCCAAGCCTGTGACTTTATGTGTTTAAACCAATGCTTTGCACATTATTTGTGGCATACTCTCAACTACACAGGAGGAGAGGATGTCCCCGTCACCTCACTGGCTAGAGATTTGGAAAATTTGAGCATTAAGGAAAAACAGCCACAGCCACCAAGCCATAATTCCCAACCCAGCTATCTACCTAATAAGCAAAGTCTCCTACCAGTATTGGAAGACTGGCCCAAATAATAAAAATCTCAGTTTGATTGTAAGTAGCAATTTTATAATTAGCTCTTCTGAACAGTTTTGTGGAAAAAGGGATGGAGAAAAGTGATGAAAAATGGAGTTGGAATTGGTAACAGAACAATTCATGGGTACCCAGCCATAGTGCTATAAAATCTCATCCTCATTTCTAAAATACTCTTCTTCAGCCCTAGAGTTTTCTTCTTGGGAAAAAATATTTGTAACGTAGAGGTCTGCAGGGTTAGATAAAACTATAGATCACAGTGATTTACATTCTATGTAGCAATCAGACATTGGGAGGATATATTAAATTTAAGGTCTTTTTCTGCCTGGTAAGTATATTAAGTGGGGACAGGAGGAAAAAACCAAAACAAAACAAAACAAAACAGTAAACCTATCTTATGAACAGAGAACCAACTCCCGAAACACTAACTCTGTCGCATCCTACTCTAAGCACTGTATTATAAAATGTGTAAGGTATTGAAAACATATATTAATTTTTAAAAAGTACATAAATTACCTCTACAGGGATCTCATTACCAGGTGTTGCAGGTACACCAGTCATGAAGTCACTAGTAATAAAGGTTCGAATAACCACAGATCTCTGGCAGGAAGGCTGCTTCTGAAGTGGGTCCCGATCAAAATGTAATGGTGTCAAAATCACTGGCATCTGGCTAATTTTCCCAGCATATCCTAGAAAAAGGACCATGTAAGAACCAATCAGTGCACCACAGAAAAGCACTGTCACCCAGTTCAAGCAGTGCTTCCACACAGTATCTAACATCACACACACATTCACACCCCAGTTAAAATGGCCGCCGCGCACTGAATTCAGCACTCCACAGCATTTTAGGGAGACTGTAATGGCAAAATTACAAGAAAAAAAAGTCTGAAAACATAAAAACATGGTACCATGAAAATGACACTGAAGAGTAGACAAGAAAAGCGCACTTGCTTATAACAGGGGAGGCTAAAATAAAGTGGAGCACTGTGTTGTTCCCCCTCAGCTGGTGTGACCGTGAGCAGGGAAACTCTACAAGGTATTTTATTTCAGTTACAGGCGCAAATGGCCACTTAGGTAAACAAACATTATTTAGAAAGCACCATTACAGAACCATTCACAATAAGAACAAAATCATTTAAAAATCAAAAGTTACATCTTTCTCCTAAAACCATAATGCTAAGCTTCCAAAACCTAGTGTGCTGTAAACCAATGAGCAACTTACCAGACTCCCTGAGAATATTATGAGCTTCAAAATCAGCTTGGCGTAAGGTACTAAGTACTCCTGTTGTCAAAAAAGTGGGAGTAACATCTGTAGGAGGTTCTTTAACCGGTGGGCCAAAGATATAGACAACTCTAATGAGATGGAATTAGAGAGAAACCACATTTTAGTGTAAGAAACAAGGTGCCCCATGTTATAGCAGCACAATTAGGAACAGCTAAATCTTGGAAAAAACCAAAATGCCCATCAACAGCAGAATGGATGAAAAAGATGTGATAGTTTTATACAGTGGAATATTACTCAGCTATTAAAAAGGATGATCTTGAGGCTTTTATAGGTAAATGGAGGCAACTTGAGACTATCCTAAGTGAAATAAATCAGACTCACATTTGTAAATACCGTATTGTCTCCCTAGTATAAAAAATAATAAAAAACTGAAAGAGTAATAAAATCCGAAACATAAAACAGGTATTTTAATAATGAAAGGGAAAGTGCTCAAAAGGAAAGAACTGGGATGGGGAAAAGAAAGGAAAAGATTATACGTATATAAGTATTAACATGTAACTGTGTGCCTAAGTGTGCAAGATAGGTAACTATAATACTAATTCTCTGTTCATCAAAAAGAACAGTTTGTGCTGTTACTGTTCATTTTTTTATGCTTAGATCTTGCAACTTGCACTACTTCTAAGATAATATGAAATATATTGACTAGTGTTGATTTTTTTTCTGAAATTCTGTATTATTTCCACCCTTTTTTTCTGTTTTGCTTTTTAAAACGAATGAAAGAAAGAAAGAAACAAGGTGCGGAATACAACAGTCTTTCCATACTCCTTTCCTACTCACTGCAGCTCCCTAAATAAGTATAAAAGGATATATGATTACAGGCAGATCTGTATTTTATGTACCTCCCTCAGTGTGTTCTCTGTGCAAAGATGTAAGCAATCACTACACCACCTTTGTTTCACAAAATGTGCTAATTGTACACCCCCTAAATTCATGTTCAACCAGATCAGTGGAAACAGGGTCTTTGCAGATATAATCAAGTCAACTTGAAGTCACATTGGAGTAAGGTGACCCATACTCCAAAGACCAGTGTCCTTCCAACAACAGGAAATTTGTAAGCAGAAGAAAGAGGGAGGGCCACGTGAACATGAAGAATCAGATCAGAATTATGTGGCTACAAGCTGAGGACTAAGACAGTCAAAGCTGAGGGACCACCACGACACTAAAAATAAGCGAGAGGGTCCTTCTGTAGAGGGTTCAGAGAGAACATGGCCCTGCCAACAAAACAACACCTTGGTTTTAGACTTCTGGGCTGTAGAACTTATATGTAAGACAAGAAATTTCTGTGGCTTTGAGTCTCCCAACCTGTAATAATTTGTTATGGGTAGCCCCAAAGTAATAGATGCGGTTCAACAAATAAACAGGTTTCTTTAATGACAAGACTTCAGAAACTGTAACAGGTTAACATGTATTAGAAATCTCCAACTGAAGTTAAAACAAATTCCTAAAACCTACTTGGCCACCTTTTCTTCTCCGCTTTGAGAAACAGTGATCCTAGAGATTCTCATTGACACCTCACTTAAAATGTCATTGGAATGCTAGATGTGGCGGCACACACCTGTCATCCCAACTCAGGAGGCTGAGAAGAGGACCACACCACGAGCTCCTGGCCAGTCAGGGTTACACAGTTCAGGACCAACCTGAACTACATAGTGAGAGCCTGCCTCAAAACATGACCCCTCCAAAGAAAGCGCACTCAAGTAAGACTTAGTTTTCCTACTTTCTTCCAGACAGCATGTCTCACTAATGCTTTAAATGTTTGTTTAAAAGACATGAAGATACTGCAGGAGTTAACAAGAGTTTGGAATATAATCTGAAGAACTAAAATCAGATGATTATACCTTGCCAAGGTGTGTAGGGGTGTTTTGCAACCTTTACCCAGAAAACAAAGAAAGTTAATTGTAGAGACCCAAGTGCCACATGGCTTGCTCTACTCCAGCCACAGCCAACAGACAACTGTCCTTTATTCTTCTGCCCTTAGTGTTTCTTTAATCTCCCCAGTACTAGGGATTGAACCCAGAGCCTGCACAATGAGCTAAACCCCCAGCCCTTTTCTTATTCTGAGGCAGGGTCTCGCTGAGTTGCTAAACTGCCCAGCCTAAGCTTCAGTTTTAGGAACTCCTGCCTCAACCACCCAGAGTGTTGGGACTGCAAGTAGTGCCACCAGGCCAAGCAGCCCTGTCTGTCTTTAGCAAAGAAAACAGTATCTCCTGGTGAAGTTTCATAATGTTTTGAAATAAGGTCTGAAAGAAAAAACAGCATTAGAAAGTAAGTCACACTTCTTATAAACAATACGGTTCCTAGAGTTCATAAATGACCCGTGGCTGACAGCCTTCCAAGTGCTGGGATAACAGGCATGCACTACCATGCCTAGCTCCTTGGACTACTCTTAAATTAACCAATGTCTATTCGTTATTCCATAACCTGCATAAAATTTTTTCAGTCCTTCAGGACTAAAGCATGTTGCCATAAAATAAATAGCACAAACTGCTAATCTGGAAGCATGCATTAAAGTTATCTTTAATATTTTATAGTAAAATAAAAATCCTATTTATACATTCAGTATTTTTTAAAATAAACAGATGATTACAGAGTGATGAAAGATGAAAACACAAGGTAACAGTGAATCTGCCAAACAACAACCAAAGCACATATCTGAACAGAGCCACCTGTCCTAACTGTAACTTACCTCTATACTTAGGCTCTGGATTTTTTATAAAAGGAAGATCTTTTAAAAAATTCACCTTTCCATTACTCCTCATCTGTGTTCCTTCCACCCTGCTCCCGCAGAACATACCTGTTAATGTTGTGACACATTCGAGGTATAAGTCTAGCAAGGAAAATAAGAGATTCCCAGTCAGGTTCATCTTTGCTGGAGATTCCACACACGTAACTGTAGGAACGACAATCACCCTGAAAGCAGATATAAGCAGTAATTTTTTAATAGTTTCACAGGAGTCAAAAGATGGGTTGAAAAAATATAAATGGTGCCATTTAGTTTTTTTTGCCTTTTTAACCTGGACATATTGTTTGAATAAAAGCATCCTCTAGATGCTTCTCTAATGATATAGACAGAGGCCTCCCTCGAGGGCCTACACTCTATTTCTCTGAATGTGTGCTTTTAAAATTCCACCTAGTAAATCCCTACATGCCTCTTAGTGAAGCATGCTGAAAATCTTTTTTCTGTGATGGAAGTTGACAAACCTATAACCTGCACAGGAGGTGGTAAGCCAAGGCTCCCCAGGTCTGCTTTGAGGACCCCCCTGGACCCTGTCCAGTGATATTTCTTTTGGTAAACCAGTGGCAGGAGATAAATGAGGCACTGAGACTGACTTTGATTATCAAAGAATGATGGTTCATCTAATGACATAAGTAAAATCCAAATTAAAAATCCCATAGTAAATCCCACCTGAATCAGTTTAGACAAAGCATTGTGGTGACATATGCCAGATGTCTATTAGGATTTCATTCCAAATACCTGCAGTTAGTATATGTAATGTCAGATAAGATCTATCCACATTCATTGGGTAAAGGTTTCTTAGGTGGTTGACAAGAACAATTTATAAAACTTTTACTTATCAATTTGTCTAGTAAAAAGCTAAAAAAGTTAGCTTAAAAGTAAGTGAATAAGCCACGTGTGATAGTGTTAAGGGAATAAGTCAGGCAGGACATTTATAATCCCAGCAGTCAGGAGGCTGAAGCAGGAGATCACCTTGAGTTCAAGGCCAGTCTGAACTATATAGTGAGACCATCAAACCAGGAAAAATGGAAACCACCTAGATAACCATAAGGGATAAAGAAAATGTGGTACATATACACAATGAAACTCTACTCTCCCATATAAAACAGGATGAAATTCTGTCATCTGTAACAATAGGGATGGAATTGAAGGTTATGATGGTAAGTGAAATAAGCCAGGCACAGAAAGAGATAGTACATGATATCACTCATGTGGAATCTAAGAAAGTTGACCTTATTTAAGTGGAAACTAGAATACTGGTCACCCAGAAGCTGGGGTGGGAGCTGGTAGTTAGGAAATGGCTGAACAGTAGGTATACCACATATAGTTGAATAAGAAAATAAATTTTGGTACTGTATTGCACAATCAGGTGATTATGGGTAAGAGTAAAATACTCTACAATTCAAAACACTAGAAAGTTTTCATCACAGAAATGATATTTGAGATGACACTTTTAGCTATGACTATAACATGAAATTATATATAATATATACATCAATATACATGTTACCCATAGAAATAATTTGTCTCAAGTTTTAAAAATTAAAAACATTGCTCTTTGGGACGGGAAACTCTCGGACCCATAGAGTGGCCTGGGCTGTTCGGATCGAAAGTCTGCGCAGACCTGCATCTCCGCGCAACTGTTTGGGACTGGTAGGCCCGCCCTTCATCCCCAGGGAACTGCCTGGAGACCAGCATCTAGGCCGGGTCTGTTTGGGCCCGTAGCCCCGCCCTTCACCCCCAGGAAGTCTCCCAGAAAGCAGCATCTCGGCCTGTCTCTCTGGGACCCGAAACTCTCGGACCCGTAGAGTGGCCTGGGCTGTTTGGATCGAAAGTATGCACAGACCTGCATCTCAGAGCGACTGGGACTGGTAGGCCCACCCTTCATCCACAGGGAACTGCCTGGAGATCGGCATCTGGGCCGGGTCTGTTTGGGCCTGTAGCCCCGCCCTTCACCCCCAGGAAGTCTCCCAGAAACCAGCATCGCGGACTGTCTCTTTGGGACCCGAAACTCTCAGACCCGCAGAGTGCCCCGGGCTGTTTGGATTGGGAATATTGTGGAGACTGGCATCTTGGCCAGGTCTGTTTGGGACCAGGAACTTTTCAGAAACCAACATTCTGGCCGGACTCTTTGGGACCCGTAGGCCCTTCACTCGCAGGGAACCTCCTGGAGACCTGCCTGGGACAAAGCACGGTGGCCTGGCCTGCCTGAGATTCCACAGGCTCCGGGGTGGCCACACCCAGCATTCGCCTTACAACTTAGGGAGCCAGGAGCCCACAGAGGGGAGTTAGGACTCTGTGAGGAAGCCAAGAGCCTGTGGGGGAGCCACTGCCCCTTCAGGAACTAAGGGTGTAACAGGTAATTTGCCACATAAGCAGAGAAAGCTTTGGAACACCGCTCAAAGTAAGGAAACATAGAAAAATGACAAAAGGAAAGACTAAAAGGCAGGCTCAAAGCCCTAACCCTTCTCAAGAAAGCTTAGAAGCTGTGTACATAGGAGAAAAAACAAGCCATACACCTGAAATGTCTGAAATGATATCAAATGAAATAAATATGCAAATAGGGAAAGCTATGGAGAAATTCAAACCAGAAATACTTGCCCAGGTAAAAGAAGAATTGATAAAAACAGTGAAAGCAATACTGAACGCATCTAGTGAAAACACAGCTAAAAAATTAGAGGAACAAAGCAAACAGATAGAATCCCTCAAAGAACAATATAAGAAACAAACAGAATGCATAAACCAGATTCAAAGAGATATACAGGAAATGAAAAATTCTATTGAAAGCTGTAAAAACCGCCTCAATGAAAGTGAAGACAGAATTTCAGACCTCGAAGATAA
>PVJX010014174.1:0-45546 GCA_004027295.1 Dolichotis patagonum
GTATTTCCTTACTTTGAGCGGTGTTCCAAAGCTTTCTCTGCTTATGTGGCAAATTACCTGTTACACCCTCAGTTCCTGGAGGGGCAGTGGCTCCCCCACAGGCTCTTGGCTTCCTCACAGGGTCCTAACTCCCCTCTGTGGGCTCCTGGCTCCCTAAGTTGTAAGGTGAATGCTGGGTGTGGCCACCCCAGAGCCTGTGCAATCTCAGGCAGGCCAGGCCTCCTTGCCTTGTCCCAGGCAGGTCTCCAGGAGGTTTAGTGTGCAATTCTTATGTTAATCATGCTACCAGATTTCTCCCCAGACCTAGTTTCTTGCTCTTTCTTTGCTTTTGTATTTTTAATTACTTGAGTCTAGCTGTGGGGCAGAAACTGGCTTTAGTAGAATTTTCTATTAATTTTTAAGAAAGTTCAATGAGGTCTTCACCCTTTTTCCTTCCGATGGGGCTCCCTCCACCCACACTTCCTTCCTTCCTTTGCTGGGATTTGAACCCAGGGCCTTGTTCATGTGAAACATGTGTTCTACCACTGAGCTATATCCTCTTGACTATCCACTTCTTTTCAACTGTCTTCAGTCCCAAATATGTCAAGAAGGGTGGAATATGGTTTCCTACACTCAATCCCTTTTGGTACTCACTGCCTTTGCCCATGTCAGGTCTTTTTCCTCTACTCTCTGTCCTGTTCTTCAATACAGAAATTGGGTCTTGTTTATTTTTCAATGAACTATCCTATAAGAAGTCACTCACCTAAATTGTAGCACATGAACACTTAATAATATTAGTCCATTTACAATAATAACTTCTTCAACATTCATCAAATTATTGGTATATACAAAAGGTTAAATAAGTCTTTGAAGTATCAAATGTTCAGTTTTACTTTTAGGTATGCAGTCTTTGATTAGGAAATTTCATTTGGCACTTACTTCTATTGTTTTTGTTTCTGTCGGATCTCTCACACATCACCACCATGACATTATGTTCTTTGTGTGCTGTGACCAATTTTGGCTTATACTGATCAATTTTTTCTTCTTTATCAATTTAGTTCCCTCTTCTCTTGTTTCTTCTTCTTTCCCCCCTCTAGCATGTTCTTATCAATATGTATAGTGACTCAAAAATCATAATGTGTGGTTCCTGGATTATCCCATTTATTTAACATTCTTTCAGCTGTCAATTGTCCCACATTTCTCCTATGTACCAGAATTATGGTCCATAGTGGAAATACACAAGTGAATAGGAAATCTGCTTATTCTGAAGCAAATATAACTAAAAGCATAAATAGAAGGGGTAATAAACATAAATGCAGAAAATGGTAAGATTCCAAGCTAAACAAAGTATAATTTTTGCTATTGTAGCAGATTTTAATAGCCCTTAATAAAATATTAATGTATTTTTACATGGTTAATTATAAACACAGTTAACATTCTTTTTTTTAGATTTCATAGTTAGTAAATGCTATTTGAATGAACCCAGTAAAGGGCAATGAACAATTGTTCATACTAATAGTTTGCAGAAGCTAAAAGCAAATACTATCAAAAGGTTATCTCTGTGACTTGATAGTCAGCAAGAAGACAACCAAATAGAAGAATACCTGCTCATAACTGGGAAAGTCAAAGAGATACAGACTTACTCCTGGACAACATCTGTCCTGGGTTCTTCCAAGTTGATTATAGCTTGTTGATTTTTCACATTCTAAGTTATCTATTAATATTATAACTCTTTGGTATTTTGCACCTTGCCTTTTATCACTTCAATCATTCTTTTGTTTCTTCAATCTTCATTTCCTTAAAACTTCATTTTAGTGTTATAACTTACTTATCACTCCTGTAATATTCAAGTAACTTTTCTTCAGAATTTCTTCCAGTCACATGGTACATGTGCAAACTCTCTCTCTCTCTCTCTCTCTCTCTCTCTCTCTCACACACACACACACACACACACACATGAATGCACAAAAGTGAAGGGCTACAGAGAGTCGACCTTATGATCAAAGTCAAGGGACAGTCGAGGGAAAAAGATGTTCTGAGGCTCCTACTGCCACCTGACATCCAAAGGAGCTAGAGTAAAGGCAAATGAGAATATTGGGGCAACAGTGGGAAAAGAAAAAAATACAGCTTTACCTTCATTTTTATAATAGATATACTACTGAAAAGAAATAACATTTTAAATCCCTTCATTCGAATTTCATTGAAAATACTAGAGTCATTTCTTTGGAGAAAGTGTTTAATGTATTAGGAAATCAGATGTAAAGACTGCTGATGTCTGTTTAACCTTGTCTTTGGTGAACGCCTGGTACCACATGAATTATCAAGTTTCCCAGCGATCAATATTCCTCTTAAATTTTATGGTATGAATCAGATTCCAGATTTGCAATTAGAAGTATTGTTGAGAAAAATTACCCCAAAATTTACAAATTATACTTTGGAGAGTGTTACATCTCTGTTCAAGTCTTACTTTTCTACGAGAATATACTATTTATTGCCTTTGTTTTCTGCTATTAATTAAAGACTTGGGCAAAGTTATAGGTGGTTAGCCTTGTGGATTTGTCTCCAGTTTTGATGGAAATTATTTTTGTTCAATAGATAAGGTACCCCAAAGGGTATGATTCAATGATTTATAAGACATTAGTCAGTTTATATCTAATTTATCAATTATTATTATTATTATTATTATTATTATTATTATTTTGGTACCAGCAATTACAATCAGGACTTTGTACTTGCCAGGTAAGCACTATGCCTCTGAGCTATATCCCTGGCCTTAATTTAATGATTTTAATTTAACATTATTAGATTTCTTATAAATACCCAGCTCCTCAAATTCCATTTACATCACTTTTCTTACTATTTTCCTCATTAAATTATGAGTTCAGTAAGTTTTTCACATGGCTTCATTCTATTTTGTATCTTTTGCCCTTTTGGAATACTATACTCTGATAATACAATCATAACTTCTAAAAAATTTATTATTTTTTTATCCATACATATTTGTAGTATGTAATGTTTAAATTCCTCGTGGGGAATTGGTACTTGTACATGATACATCCTAATTCTTTCATCATCTTTTCCTCCTCTCCTTCCTCTCACCCTCCATTTCTTAATTATTTTCCCATTTGGGAAACATCTGTCTCCTTACTCCCTACTATCCATTTTTTATTTTGCTCTTTATTTGTATTTTGTGTTTCCCATGTAAGAGAAGCCATGTGGTTTTTAAGCTTTTGTGTCCAATTTATTTCACTTAATATTATGGTCTCACGGTACATCCATTTTCTGAAAAATTACTCAAGCTTCTCCTTCTTTATGTAGAGCAGTGCTCCATTGTATATAAATACCACATTTTCCTTTACTTACTCATCTGATGATGGATATACGGATCACTTTCAAGATTCAGATATTGTGGATTATGCCGCTATAAACATGGGTATGCACATACCTCTATAATATGGTGCTTTCAACACTTTTGGAAAGATACTTACAATGGGAATAGTTGGATCAAATGGAATTTCTAGTTAGTTAGTTTTTCAAGGCACCTCTATACTGATTTTCATAGTGATTGTACCACAGTTCACATTCCTACCAACAATACAGAATGGTTCATTTTTCCTTACAGCCTGCCCAATATTTGTTATCATTTAATTTCTTGATGATGGTCATTATTTTGGGAGTCAGATGGAATCTCAACATTGTTTTAACTTACATTTCTCTAATGGCTAGTAATGGTTAACATTTCTCCATGTATTTATTGGTCACTTGCAATGCTTCTTTTGAGAAGTGGCTATTCATTTTGCTTGTTTATTTTTTGAACTTTTACTTGGAGGTTCTAATTATTTGAGTTCTTTGTATAATTTGGATATTAGTCCTCTGCCTAAGGAACAGCTAGCAAATTTTTTTTCCAGTCTGTACATTGTCTTTTCACTCTACTAATTGCATTTCTTGTTGTGCAGAGCATTTTAATTTGATATAATTCCATTTGTTGATTCTTAATACCATTTTCTGTGCAATCAGGATTTCGTTCAGAAAGTCCTGGCCTATCCCTATGATTTCAAGAGTTTTAACTATTTTTATCTTGTGCTTGCTTCAGCAACACATATACTAAACTTGGAAAGTTACTTATTTTCCCTTTCAGTAGGTTAAGTGTTTCTGTTTTAACATTTAGTTCTTTGATCCATTTTGATTTTATCTTAGTGAGAGACATGGGTCCAGATCCAATCTTCTGAATGTGTGTAGCCAGTTTTTCTAATAACATTTATTAATAGGGCTATTTTTCCTAGTCTAGTGTGTGTTTGATGCCTTTTTAAAAAATGAGACAATTTATTAACCCAGAATCCTTTGTTCTAATGCTGTTGGTGGCAGCTGCCACATATCTGGAGGTTCTGATGAGATCTTGCTATCAGTGAGGTGTCAGATTGTGGCCACCATCTTGGTGCCTTTGTTCAAGATCAGATGGCTTTCTGATTATTTCTGTATCCTCTATCCTATTCCATTGATCTTCATGCCTTATTTTGGTGCCAGTATCATGCTGTTTTTATTATTGTAGCTTATAATATAACTTGAAGTCCAGGATTGTGATTCTTCCTGCTTTGCTGTTGTTGCCTAGGATTGAGTCTCTTCTAGTTCTATATGAATTGTAGGATTGTTTCTTCCAGTTCTGGGAAGGATGGTGTTTATAGATTGCATTAAATCTATGTAACAGTGTTGGATGTATGGCCATTTTGGTATATTGGTTCTGCTTAGCCAGGAACAGAAGTGATAATAACAGGCATCTTTGTTTTAATCCTGCTTCTGGTAGGAAGATTTTCATGTTTTACCCATTTAATGTGATACTCTCATAAGTGGCTTTTATTAGATTGTGACAGAGTCCTTCTATACTTATTTCCTTCAGTGTGTTTACCACAAAAGAATGTTGAAATTTGTCAAATGTTTTTTCCATGTCTGTAGAAATGATCATATGCTTTTTGTTCTTGCATGAGGCTTTTGAGGGTACATGTAGACACAAACCATAACTAAAGGGAATAGGAACAAAGCAAGTCCAAAATTCAGCTGGGCAGACAGTAAGTCTTGTAATTCCATGTCCAGCATGCAGAACAATCTGTGCTGAGATGTAAACACCAAAGGGCTTGAGTGTTTCCTCCTCTAAGGCACTACCTGTGATTGAAGCTACCCTGGTTTCTCTCTTGGGTCAGCTCTGTGCCTTCCTTGCAGTTTTCTCAAATGATCCACATTCCTAGCTTTTCCAGACTTCTGGTGTCTCCTCTGCATCTTCAGCTTCACACTCATGGCTTTACACACTGCCCTCTCAGAGGAACACTGTCTGGCCTCCAGGCCTTCTTCTGAAATCTGGGTGGAAGCCTTCCTGATCCTATAACCCTTGCCTTCTGTATTAACCTAAAACCAGTGCCATGTGGAAGTTGCCAAGGTCTGATGCCAGCTGGAGCTACAACCAGGCTTCCTTCTCTTTTGGCTTTTGGGTGTCTGGATAACTGAGCACCCTCAACAAAATCCCAAGGGAAAAATTTTCTAGGTCACTGCCACTCTGGAATATGGTGCTTTGTTGCTCTATTCTCAAAACAAAGTCTTTCACCTTTGTAACTCCAAGGCTGCAAAGGCTAGAGTCCTGTTGATTCTTATATTGTCCTCATTTTCTGTTGTCGTCTTCTAAAATATTTGGCTTTTTCTTGTTAGACTTTTCAACAACTAATTTCTCCTCTGTTTAATCTCTGTAGGTCTCAGCTTTACT
Organism: Dolichotis patagonum; assembly: GCA_004027295.1. NCBI lineage: Eukaryota > Metazoa > Chordata > Mammalia > Rodentia > Caviidae > Dolichotis > Dolichotis patagonum. Next base: position 5,729 of record PVJX010014174.1, read on the forward strand.
GGAGCTTCCTTTCTGTCCAAACTCAGAATATTTTAAACCATTTTGCTGGACTCTTTGCTCTTGATTCTCCCCATAAATGTGGCTAAAAGCCCCCAATATTAGCTGTACCACTGCTGCAACAGTAAACTGTCTTGAAGTTTCTTCTTCTAGATTAATAATTTGCTGCCATTAATCACAGTCTCAGGTAGTCTCTGGACATGAGCAAAATGCACACACAACTTTCTACTAAGCCATAACATACATTGTTTGGAGTCCAACAGCCAGCGCCATTCTTCTTCCAAACAGAAACATCCTGAACCTGGCCTTTATAGGCAACATTTCTATCAGTATTTTGATTTCAGCTCTTACTAGATTCTCCCCTCTAGGATAGTCTAATGCATTCAAGGGCTTCTTTTTCAGCTGGCATCCCTGAACTTTTCCAAATTCTTCTTACAAGCCAATCTGAAAGGCTCCTAAACCACATGGTCAGATATAGTCACAACAATATTCTTGAACACAACCTAGAAAATGACAAACTAAGATAACCATTAATTTGCCACTTTTAACCATATGAACTAGATTTGTGGTTATATTAACAAAATCTAAAACCAACCAGAAAATTATATGCAGTATATAAATCTTTAACATGTAAAATTTCCCCTCAGGTGTTAAAATTCGAAAGGGTTTAGGGAGAAAATAAATAGAAAAGTAGAAGAAAAGAGAGAGATTAGAAATAAGGCTGGATGACAAAGGGGGATCAGGCTAACTTTGGGAAACTGGTACTCAGGGCTATAAGGAAAGAAAAAAAGAAGAGATAAAAAGAAGAACAGAATAGAATAAGAACCATAAAGAGGTTAGAAACCACATTCACACTGATATAAAACAAGATGAAGCAATAGAGAAAAGAAGAGAAAACAAAAACAAAAAGCAAAATCCCCACCACCATAACAAAAAAAGTGTGTGTGTGTCTGAGAGACAGAGAGAGAGAGAGAGAGAGAGAGAGAGAGAGAGAGATATTTTAAAAAAATGTCCACTTCTAGTTTGTCTCTGTCGTCACTGGTAGACAGCATGCGGAGCCAGAGTCCAGATCCATTTTGATTTATTACAGCAAGCCAGAGTAGTTTTTTGGTACCAGGAATCAAACTTATGATCTTGCACTTGTCAGGCAGTCACTGTACAATTGAGCTATGTCCCCAGCCTAGCAGTAGCTTTTTGGCAGGGGAGGGATAATCTTAGGAACCTCCACCTCCTGGCTGAAACCAAACTCATTGTGCTTGCAACTGTATGCACATCTGTGGGCCTGAACCCAGCTGGGAGCCACTAGATGGAGCCAATAGTAGCTTTGAGTTCTGAGTTCAGTTGGTTCCTCTACTAGATGGCTCCCAGCCAATTGCTGTCACGTGGGATGATTGAGCCTTCAGCATTCACCACCAGTTAGTGAGGCCTTCACATCCACTGCTCCTGTCCACTGCTTTATCCCTCTGTGGAGGATTTTGGGGTTGCCAGCAGTCACTTTGTGTCCTCAGTTTGAGTCTCTCCTCTTACCCAGTATGTGCTGTCTCAGGGAAAAAACTCCACCAGATATCTCCTTCTACTTCCTTGAAGTTTCTCTCTTCACTCTTTCTGTGGACTTCAATTCATGCGTCAGATCCTTTCTGGGTTCAGAAGACCCATTTTCCTCCTTGTTTTCCTCTTATTGCTACATTCCAACATCTGGAAAGCAAATCTCAGAGAGCCTCTTTATCTGCTGCTTATCACTCTACCATTTTGGTGCTCCTCTATAGTGCTGTCTTCTAATTTTTCACTAATTTCAGTTAATCTTCAATGAGTCTTCATTGTGTCATCTAACAGTTTTTGAATAAAATTTTTATGTTTTCTTTTTGTTTTTAAGGTATCTCACATTAATTATTTAACCACAAAAGCCTTGTTTTGTAGTTCTGACACTCTAATCACATTGGTCACCTCTGCTGCTCATACTTTCAATAGAATTTTTATACTCCTGGGTTTTTCTTTGGAGCCCTTTAGACTGTAATTCTTTTCTATGCTGGTTACTCATGTTTTGCATCATTTTGTTTAGCTCAGCAAACAAAAGTAAGGTTTTAAAAAGTAAACAATGGAAGAGGAGAATGAGGAGAAAAAAGTGATATGAGTCTTACTATTGAGTAAAAGGATTTCAATAGTATTAAAAAAAGTCATAGAAAAGAACAAAATGACAAGAAAAAAGAAAAACAAACAACAAACATAAGAAATAAAAGAAAAGCAAGAAGGAATAGAAAAAAGTTAGAAGAAAAGAAAAAAAAGAACAAAAATGGGAGAAAAGAAATCTACCCCCCCAAAAAAAATAAGGATAGAGAAAGACAAATAAGTAATAGATAAATTTTTAAAAGATTGAGTAAAAAAAATTCCTCTCTGTTTTTGAATGAGTGATTTCTTTTCACATCTTGACTCTAGCCCATCACAAATTTCTCCACCTAGTTTTAGGGTCTCTGAGTTTGTGAGGTACCCTTTCTGCTCCAGAGGTCTCTTTATCTATTTGTACTAGACTGTATTAACCATTTGAGCCAAAGTGTGTGCCTGTGCATGTTGATAAAGTGATAGGCCTCCCATCTTCAAGGTGTTTAAAGGGACTATCTGATTAATGTCAACACTTGTCAGGCCTAATTTCTTCCTACAGAGGGCAAGGCTCATGTTCTTCCCAGCCCGAGTTTGCACTTCTCATGGGGTCTACATCTGGCCCATGTGCTCTCCATGGTGGTCTCCTATGGTTATCTCTCACCCAGTCACTATGGCAGGGTAACACTGGGAATCGCTGAAGTTGCTGACTAGGTCCTTATTTTCTTGCTGGATCTGCTGACCCTCTGAGCTTACCTTCCTTCCCTGAGCACTGCCTTCATCCAAGATCAGCTAGTCTATGCCTCAGAGCCAAAATGTAGAGCAGACTTAGAGTTGGTAGATGGTTGCTCTGTGAGCCTGTCTGCTGTATCTTGTAAATTCTTTACAGGCTTTTAAAAACTAAACTACCAGAACTCACATATCTAAAGTTCTCTCAGAGGTATTTATGAGCTGTACACATTTGATATTCTGAGTTTTCTGAATCTAAAAATCATACTTTATTATTGGTCAGCCTCCTTAGTTAATAGATGTCTTTTAAGAGTATTTTGTCTTCTGAGCTTCCTCTAATTCCAATGCTTTTGAAAGAAAAGGTGTTGTTATCAGTGAGGATATATATAGATAGATATAGATATAGATATAGATATAGATATAGATATAGATATAGATATAGATAGATATAGATATAGATATAGATATAGATATAGATATAGATATAGATATAGATATAGATATAGATAGATATATATAGATATATCTATATATATACATGAAAATAGCATTGATGTAGGAACTAAGGAAGTTACAAAACCTTCTGAAATACTTTCTTCAAAGGCAGCATTTTGGGACTACCTCTATAGCTTTCTAGGCAACAACTCTGGGTTTAGCTTAATTCAACTAACTTTTATTGAGCACTTACTGTGGGCAGGCACTGCAACTGGGCCTATAGCTATAAAGATGAATGAGACATAGTTGCTGGCTTCATATATTTACAGTTGAATATAATGAAAACAGAAGGAGAACAGTTTCATTCCTTAGCATTAAGGAGTGACATCTGGCCTTGTGTCCAGGGAAATCAATGTTCCTCAAGCTGACAAATTTGTGGGAAGAAAATATTCAAGTGTGGTATTAAGAAGCTTTAGAGTTTGGGGAAATTGGAGGTGATTGAGCATAAAGCTATGGGTGTGAATTAAGCAGAGACTGCCTCATGGAGGGTCTACTGAGGATTTCAAATGGTGTATGAGTTTCCTATTGCTGATGTAGTAATGTACAATAAATTTAATGTCTTAAGACAGCACATACTCTCTTACTGACTGGAGGGAAGAAATCTAAAGCAAAAGGGCAAGTTTATGTTTCTTTTATAGACTCTTGGGGAATTCATTTCTTTGCCTTTTCAGCTTCTAGAGGTAGCTGGCATTCCTCATAATCCCTTACCATTCAATAGCTGATTCTGCAGTCTCATCACCTTCTCTAACTCTGACCCTCCTGCTTCCTTCTTGTGTGGCTTGTAGTTACAATGAGCCCAGTGGATAGTCAGGATCATTTCCTTATTGCAAGATCTTTCATCACACCTACACAGTTCCTTGTGCTATGTAAAGTAACATACACATTTCATAGGTCTCACAGAATAGGAAGAGTACGTGTTTAGGAGGGGAATTATTCAGCTTACCACAAGCAGTACTTGATTTGAAGATCAAGAACTGATGACCTTGATAATAGTGGCTGTCAAATTTTTGTATGCGTAAAAATCAACTGGGGTGCTTACTAATGATATCAGGAATTCTGATTCAGTATTTCTGAGGGTGAATCTGAGAATAGTATTTTTAGCAAACATCCAGATAATTCAGAAGAAGTTGTAATCATTCCTGGGGAGATACTCTTCTGACGGTTAATGGATAATGGGCTAGAGAGGAAAAAACATAGAGACAATATAACTTGTTAGTAGACGAATTCAGTAGCACTTCATAGAAGGTAAAATATAGGTGTTGATGATTAACAAATAACCTTTCAAACACCCAGGGGACAGTGTATATTCTTGAAGGGCACATGTAGCAGTCAGATATAGTCTTAATTCTATTGCTTAGACTTTGGGCAAGGTTTTTAATTTCTTCATTTTTCTTCAAACACTCTCAAAATGACAGATGTAATTTTCAAACGGTTTGCTCAGTCCAATTCTAAAAAAAGCACACAATATCTGTGGATTATTCCTATTTGTCACACACTTATCTAAACCTCTACAGAAAACAATAAGAACAATAGGGTTGATCCTGTAAATAAAATTAACTATTGGGTTTCTTAAATTTATAAGACAGTACTCAGGATAGGCTCCTTTTTGGTTATTCAGACCCTGTTCCCCTGACTTTTTAGGCTTGAAGCTGAAGGTCCTGGCTGAATGTAGAGGAGCAGAAATAGCAGTTTCAAAATATCCAGTGCAGCAGACAATGAGTATCCCGTAGGAGAGAACATTTGCCAGAAGATATGCTTGCAAATTTCAACTCACAAATGATTGAGAGAATGAATACCTGACACATAAGGACTCTGAGTTCATTCAGAAAATCCACTACTTACAATGTGTGGAGAATTTTAGGAACTTAAAAGAAATGTAGAAAAATTTGTCTTAGAAGACAGATGTTTCAGCTTTGCCAGACAGATAACTTAGTGGCCTCATGAGGGCATTTTTAAAATTAGGGAGTAGAGTATTTGAGTTTCTAAATAAATAGATTTAGGAAGAACCTTTTAACACCAACTTGTGATTTTGGACTTGTTTTGTGGTTTTAGTGGATTCCCTGTATTTGTTTGGTGTTTTATTTAGTTTTCTGGGACAGGTTCTCACTACGTAGTTCCAACCAAACTTGAACTTGCTTTGTAGTCCAGGCTGGTCTCATACTTTTGATCCTTTTGCTTCAACTGTTTAAATGCTGGAATTACAAGGTCCTTTTATTTATTTATATTTTCATTACAGGATAGAAAATATCCTTAAGAGAATTTGTGTGTAATCAGGTCAATGCATTTGCTGAAGAAGGTGGATGAGGGCTCACATGATGCCAGGATTTAGGAGGTGAGATCAGATTAGAGTTCAGCTATAGGTGGCATGTGGCAGTTGTCCCTTCATTCCTGTAGTCACCAGATATGTCATGAATATTTGGTATCAGAGAAGTAGACAGGTAAGAATAAGGCAACACTTATGAAACTTTATAGATGCGTGGAATAAGATGAGGTTAATATTGATAACCCAATTGGCAGAATATTTTTATTAATGGTGCAAAACAATTATCCATAACAAATTTCAAAAGATATGTCCAACCTTATTAAAATAAAAACTTGCCCTTAGTTATGCAACACATATATTTACCCTTTAATAATTGCTTTTTATTGCTTATCAGCAGCTATGTTTAGTCATCAAAGTTAGTCCTGAAACAACTTGTTCTTGTCAACTATTTTGTTAATCTAGTTTATAAAACTACATTTTGAGCCATTACTCAAGCCATATGTTCGGGAAAATATTTCACAATTTAATTTGAAATGATTTGGTTACATTGAATTTCATAGATGGAGAAATAGAGAAGCAGACGAAATAGTATGTTCAAAAGGCTACCCTGAGACTAGTAGCACTCTCCTAGACATGGAAAGGGGGGCAACTGAAACAACAGGTGATACTGGTGTGTCTGTACTTTAGTAGTGAACAGTGGAAAGTTAACATCATGAAACCATAGGAGAAAAGTGGCTGGACATAATTAAGCAATAAATATTCTTTAAAGGCTTTAAGAGTCATTTATGATACTGAATTCAGGCAAGAAATTCAGAAAGAGAATGTTCAGCAAAATTTGTCTGCAGCAAGAGGAAGGTACATTTCAATTTGATAAATTTGACTACTTGCCTAGTCAGAATTTCTGCTTCTGATGAATAGATTGTTTCTGTCTCTAAATGCCCTCTCTTCTCTTTATTGCTGATGTTGCTTTTTGACATTTCTCTCTGCACTTATATCTTACTATTGGATAGAAGAGGCAGAGAACATAGGAATCAGTACTAGCCAGGGCTTAAACCTCTAATTACAGATCTTGGAGGGACAGAAGAAGGAATTTCAGAGGAAGTTGGGTTTTACTTGTTGTTTTGTGTCTTCAAGCCAGCCCCCGGTGAGATCCTCAAGTGTTTGTGAATGGCCCCAGGAACATCTGAGTAAGTATACTGAGTTGCTTTGAAATGAAAGTCCTACAAAGATGAGCTGTCTTTTTTTTTTTGGCCTAAAAGTTTGTTCCATTGAATCACAGAATTCACATTTAAAAAAAAATAAAATAGTTTAAGCAGATGTAGTAATATTGTTTTATCTTGGCAAACATTCTTGTGCTACGTGTAGATAAAGACACACTTGTGACTTACTCTCTAAATATACTTTCTCAGTAGCTTGTGAGAACAGATGGAAAGGCAAGCCACATAGTCTTCTTTCTGGGTAAGCTGATTCTAAGACTTTGGTTTTGACCATTATTATCCAATTTCTCCACAGTTAAGATTAATGTGAGAGTCAAGAGTTAGATGAATGATGTTTCTGTTTATAGAATTAAGAAATGCCTGCTGATCTGGACTTCAATAAACTCTGGCCTGTTTGTGTCATCACACATGAACAGATGATGCCAAACAAAGTTAGTTAGCAACTGAAGTTGTCTAATAGATAGGCTTTTGATGGGAAAAATAAGTTATTTCTATTGTCTAAATTGTCTGGAAAGTAACCCTTCTGTTCTTTCTTTTCTCCCTTTCTTTCCCTTCCCTTCCTTACTCTCTCTTCCCTTCCTTACTCTCTCATTCCTTCCCTCTTCTCCTCCCTTTTCTCTACAGACATTTATTGCCTACTGTATACTAGCCTTGTGACCCCTGTACCGATGATGCTGTAATAAATAAGATATACATAAGTGCTACCACTTTAGCACTTGTAGAAGTTAATTATATTATGTTTAAAAATGATTAGTTAAATAAAGATGTTATCAAGAAAGTATGGGGTCCTGAGGCAATACAATAGGAATATCATATATGGTGTTAGGGAGTAAAGAGAAAGTGACATTTAAACTGCCACTGGAAGAAAGAGCAGGACACAGGAAAATGGCTGAAAATGAGATGGGCAAATGAGTGTGAGAAAGAAACATCCAAGACTGAAAGACAGTGAAGTCTCTGAGGGGGAAGAAAGGCTGTGTGCTTCAGGAACAGACAGACAAAAAAGAAGTTAGGGTGGGGGCAAACTCTTGTTTGGATGGTGTGATAGCAGGTGCCAGATCGGGTTGGCTGTCTTAACCTGGGTCACACAAAGACCTGTGTTAACAGCTCAAGAATGCACTGAGTGTCACAAAGCTTTGACATGGAACCAGCATGTGGTTGGACTTTTCAAAGGGACATTCTGTGATGTGGAGAAGGAATCAGAAGACCAGATGCAAATCTGGGGAGAGCAGGTAAAAGTTTAAGTGGCTAGGATTCGTGTGACAGTAAATTTTCTGTGTCAGTTCGACCAGGCTAAGACATGCTCAGATGTCTGGATAAATATTACATCTGATGTTTCTGTGAGGTGTTTCTGGAAGAGATTAGCATTTGAATTGGTTGACTGGGTAAAGCAGATGGCCTTCCCTATTGTTGAGAATATGAGTAGAAGAGGTAAAAGATGATTACATTCTTTCTCTGCCCAAATGCTTGAGTTACACCCCCAATTTCCTGCTCTTACTGCTGGTGGATCTAGGACTTCAAACTCAGGCTGGAATCTATGCCATCGGCTGTCTAGCTCTCAGGCCTTCAAATTCTACCTCTGGCTTTCTTGGGTTTCCACCTTGCAAGCAGCCTGTAGATCATAGAATATTTTAACCTTTATAATTTTGTGATCTCATTCCGTATAGTAAACTTGAACATATGTATGTGTTGTAGTTGTGGTGAGAAAAAGTAGATGAATATACACAAAATTCAACTGGACCCTCTGATTGATTAGACATGGGTGAGTGTAGATGAGTCTGAGGGACGAGTCCAGGCTAAGTGTCTGCTTTTACTGAGTGTCTTGTTTTTGGATCTGTCTCACCCACTTGGCTCTTTATGGAGTATAAGAAGTGGTGTTAGGCAGGGTGTTAGATATGAGCAGGCCTGAGAGACAACAGAGCTCCAAAGCAGCATGCTGTGTTAGCTATAGTTACATGAAGAACAAAGATATCAGCGTCTAATCCATTTATAATCATTTGTTAGGTCTCTGACCTAAAGTGGTCCCACAAGTCACAATGATATTTTAAGTTTACGTGTCGTAAGCATACATTCCAACACTGGGCAGTATATTTCCCTGACAACATTCCTTATGACATCATGACCATCAGAAAAGGCAACATTCTTCAAAAACCCTACCACCTTGGGCTGAGACCTAATTTAGATCAGAACTCTTTATTTCTTAAATTTCATTTGCATGTTTCCTATATTATTAGAGCCTCTGAGAATCACAGACCATCTGAAAAAGTGGAGAAAGACATTTTGCAACAGTGATATTCCAAACTAAGATAAATGTCAGTAAGCATATACACCATGTGGATAAATTAATGATAATCACTACAGTTCCCTAAACCCCAGGAAAAACTCTTCTGCGCATAAATTCTTCCTGTGTTTTGCATAATTCTTTCATGGAATGTACAAAGGACCAAGAGGAGAAGTGAAGGACAGACTGTGGAACGTCTTAGAGTTATCTGGATAATTTCTTTTTTGGGCAGCCTCCTATTTTGACAGAAGGCATCATAGCTTCTTCACCTGGAGTTCAAGCCTTCAGTTGCATAAGACCGTAATACCCAGAGTCATCTTTTTTTCTGCCATCCTTTCCTTTCCAGGCCCCTTGTTTAAGGCCAGGAGATACCTGCATGTATCCTCTTTATTTTGCTGCATTTACATTTTGGACTGTCAAGTTGTCAATTCCAGTTGCTCACTGAAATGTCTGCCTTGGGAAGAACCTTTGACTTCCATTCACCCCTTCCTCTTTGCTCTCACACAGAGACATATCTTGTCCTCTGAAAAGGGACATGCATTGTACTGTGTATTCTGTATCTCATAGGACAGTATCACCCTCTAGACAGTGGTCAGGTCTCTGGAAAGTGGTCTGGAAAAATTCTTATCAATGAAATGACTTTAGAAGTATGTATTTTTGAAGAATCTTTGTGTCTTTGTCAGTGTTTGGTCTCTGAGACATAATACCTGACACCCCTAACTTGAAAAAGAGGTGTACTTTAGCTCATGGTTTTGGGGGAATTCAGTCCATGTTAACTGGCCCCAGGAGCATCATGTGGAAGGACGTAGTAGACATAAGCCAGTCAGTTCATGGTGTCAGGGAAGCAAAGCAGGGAATGGTGCCAGAGAAAAAGGGGCCAGGGACCATATATAGCAGTGGTGGCAAACATAGGGCAAAGCTCTAAAAAGTTCACCATCACTGATTTACAGTATTCAAAGTGACACCTCCATGACCTACCCAGACACACCCAGAAGTGTGCTTTATTAGTCCCTGGGCCTTTCCCAAGCCAATCATGCTGACAAATTTAATCACATACCTTGTAAGGAATCATCCTGTGAAATGAGCAGTTCTCCTGCCCTAATTGCTTGAATACCCATCTTGGCTTCTTTGCTTTCCACCCCTCAAGTGTGAAGCCTCTGTGCTCCACACTGTGAAGTGTGGAGGAGTCACTCACAGTTTGTGTTCTCAAGGACCTTATGATGCAGAGATGGCTGTGGTAGAGTAGCAATGCCATGTCCTGCCTCTCTGAGCAGGCTTGGCCTAGAACTGGGCTTTGGGGCAAGCACTGCCCCTGGCTATTTCTGGCAACATAGTTGTCAGCTTTCATGTTGCCAGAGAAAGGAGATCGAGCAGAAGGAAGAAGGAGAGCAGTAGATATCATGCTCTAGAACACATGTGTGATCCATGCAGTGGAATCCCTACATATGGGAATAATTTGAAGGGTGAAGAGGAATGGGTAGGGGCCACATCAGGGAGATACTGTTTGCTAGTTGATTATTCCCTGTTTTATCATCAGACTGATGAGTCCACTGATGAGCAAATACAGTTTGTGCAAGACAAATTTACTTGTGTAGGAGTAGTAAAGGCAGAGGCTAAAAACCTGAATTGAGGCTAGATCCTACTTTAAAATTTTGAATGCCTTAAGAGAAGGTTTTTTTCCCTCCAAAACTAGAGATTTTATACTGTTCAAATGCAGATATTGACTGGGGCCTAAAAGTCTACATTTCTGACAAGTTTCAGATGATGCTGGTGTTCCTGGTCCCTGGGCCTCACTGGGAAGCCAGGTTTTCCATGATAAAGAATGAAGTGGCATTTAGGGAGTGATTTACTTTCCTCTCTTTGCTGGGACAAAATACCTGACATTCAAAATTAAGATATGAAAGGTGTATTTAGCTCACAGTTTGTGGAGATTTTAGTCCATAATCAGCTGGTTACAAGGCAGGGAGACATGGCAGAGGGGCAACAGTTCATGGCAGCAGAAGATAGAAAAAGCAACAAAAGCAAAACAAGGAGAAGCATGCAAAGAAGACTCTTTCTGTTCCTTATATTATACGTAGGCTACCCCTCCTAGGGTAAGTGTAGCACTAACACCCATAATTCCAGCCTTGGAACATGAATCAATCACATATTTTACAAGTCTGTCCATATGACTTCATGAAGATTTGGCGGGATAGTCTGACACAAACCAAAAGAGGGGACATAGCGGAACTCTTTGGCAATCCAAACTAAGATTTAAGAGAATGTTTGCAGTTTCATAGGATGTCAAGAAATGTTTATCTTTGGAGTTTATCTTCTGTTTCAGCCTCTGATTTCAGAAGTCATTTAAATTTTGTATGGTCTCAATTTCTTTGTCTTTAATATGGCAATGATAAAAGGGAAAGAAAGTGCTGTAAAGGTTGTAATTGTATGTATGTTTAACAGTGTAAGATAGATAACCATACTACTAAGTTTTTGTTAGTTCATCAAACAGAATGGTTTGCACTGTCATTGCTTGTTTACTTTTTATGCTTTGATTCTGTGACTTGAGCAACCACTTCTAAGGTAGCAAAATATAATTTATCAACTAGTGATTTCTTATTTTTTTTGAAATTCTGTACTATTTCTACCCTTTTTTCTGTTATTTTTTTCTCTAAATAAACAAAATAGCAATGATGGTAGTATGTTTCTTACAAGGTAGTATGTTTCTTTTCTGATAAGCTATAATCTGGAGAACTGGGTTAAAATTAAGAATGTATCTTTACTGCAGGGCTTCTCAGAAGTTTGAGTTTGCTTAAGGGATAGCATAGAAGGATATGAGGAAGTGACACTTCCTGCTTTGATTTTCTTGGAATGTTGATGAGTCTTTTGTTCTATGGAAGCCTTGTTTTAGCAAGTTTGATCTACTGGCAAGGAGAAATTGGAGTTGTAAACTGGAGACCTGGGTCTGGAAGAAAGATGTTGAGTCCTAAGGCAGTGGCCTGGGAAGGGAAGGATGGAGTGGACATAACAAATACCCTGACGTCAGATCAGTCTGGTGATGAATTAGATGTGAGGATTAGAAAGAAGGCGGAGTCCTCTAAGGTTTTTTTTTCCCACCCTGAGAGAAAACAGAAGGCCGAGGGAGAGTGCCATGTGTTTAATTTTCTATTCTGATTTAAATTCTGCTGCTTGTTGCCCACAAACTAACAGCATGCCTCTTGAGTCTCTAGGGCATTTTACAGTAAAGCCACATATTTTCTGAAGTTGGGTCAAGGCTGAGCATATGAAATTTCTCAAGTGTGAAATTCTACTTAACCCCATTAATGCTTATAACCCTGAGTAGTTATTGTTTATAATTCACTTCTAGTTACAGTGAATGTTTGCATTCACCAAATCATTTCAGTTCTATCTTAAACTAAGTTTATTTTACAGAAGAAAATTTTCTTTCCTGTCAAAAAACTGAGAAGAACCAGCTCCCCCACTCCTACTCCTATAGTCTGCATTTTTGGATGTAGTGATCCTCCCCACCCCATACATGTGTCTAATGTGTTCTGAGTTTCTTGATATCTATGACAGTAAAACATTACATTTATGAGGGCCTTTACACCTTATCAAAGATTTTGAAATGAGTATTGCTAGTAGGAATACCTATATTCTTCCCTTGTACATGGCAAAGAAAGTGGGGGCAGAGGATGATGTTATTGTAGGCAGCTGAGTTAGTTAAAATTATTATAGGCAGGGAGATAGGACTAGGTCCTCAATGGAGCCAGTGCAGACACCTGGAAATTGCCCGGGGGAAACTGACACCTCCTGCTGTGGACCAAGCTTCAAGACAAAAGACCATACAAACGCACCCATATCCTGAGGATTGGTACCCTAAATAGTTCCCAACCCCTAGGAAAGAGTCATTGCTCCTTAATGCCTGCTTTCTACGTGACTCGCTTCCCCATTTGTCCTTAATATAATCAATCTTACCTGAATTATTGATCTTATTGGCTAACTATAATTATGTCCCACCTTATGCCTATCTGCCTTGTGAGTTCCCAGTCTTCCCGCACCTTGAACCCATGGTTTTACTCTATAAAAGTCCCTGGAAAAGACAGAGTCCTTGGTAACCCACTCAGGACCCCTTCTGTCTCTCTCAGACAGAAGCTTTCTTTCTCTCAATAAATATATTCTACTCTTCACCTCCATTGTTCCTAAAATTCATTCTGCAATTTTAGAGAACACAAGCTCTTACCAGACATAGTAGGTAGGGAGTTTCATTCCCCTATTTCAATGTATAGGTTTATATGCGGTCTAAACATAATTTTTTCCACAGCAAATTTCTATATGTTTCATATAGAGCTTTCATACATGGCTGATGTTGAATATATTAAACTAATTATTTGAATTATTAAGATAAACTCATTTATGTGTACGTACAGTTACTGATTCATGCTTACACTGAACCATATAAAAAGCCTCTTTGAGATATGGCTAGAATAATTTTATCCCCTTCATTCCTGCTTTGAAGTTGAATTCTATACTATGGCTTTATTCAAACATACACATATTATCAATAAAGATACATTATTCTGCTTCTACTTAAGGTTTAAAAAATTTAAATGGCCTTTTGACATTCCCTAAAGTAATTACTATGGTTAATATCTTAGAATCATTTGACAAAAAGCCAGAATATAAATCTTTTTGAGTGGCATTTCAAGTGTAATCCAGGATGAATATGAATCTCTAGAATTTCTGCAGATGGGGAACTCTGTTTCTGGCTGCTGTCTAGATTTTAATTAGTGAAAGCCTCTCATTGTGCTTTACAATGCTGATTGGTTTAGAAATCAAGCTTTCAGATTATGTTCAACAGCTATCTGTAAAAACCACCACTCATGGAACGTTTGTTTTGTGTTGGCTTCTTTACAAACATTAACATATTTAACCCTCCCAACTTTGTTGTGAGGCCAGGATTTGGGCTCTGTTTTCAGGAGAGGAACATAAGTCTCAGCAGGATTTAGCAGCAGAGGGGGAGGCCAGATTCATTGGCCCCATGACCTATGTTTCTGCTCACCAAAGGTTGTGGATCCACCAGTGTTGACTGAAATTTTTATTCAGAAAATTTAGGTGACCCCAAAACTCAAATTTCACTTTCATTTATTATACCCCCTCTTCTCTTTGTCTTATGAAAAGGGAATAAATTTAGGTCATGAGAAAAAGAATTAAGCAGTGAATGATTGATGGGGATATAATATCATAGTTTGAATGAGTAACTTGGCTGTAGCTTCTGAGCTGTAAACACATTGGATGAATGTTCAACAGTAGCAGCCAGGGCGCAGAATTGAAAACAGTAAGTCTGCTGGGACTGTAGTGGACACTGTGGTGCATGGTCTGGATCCATGTCACCTGCTGTGACTCTGTGGGTTTCTGCTGCTTACAGTGTCCCCTTCTCAGGAGAAAAATTTTCTGTCTCTCACTGAAGTTTCTTCTCCACTCTCAGGTTGGATCCAATATCAGTTATTTTATAAAGTGATTAAAAATCCGTGTTTGTCTGGGACTGCTCCAATTTAATGAAAAAAGTGTGGCCTCCCTGGAAACCCTTCAGTTCTGAGCAAACTGTGGGCCTTGCTTGACCATAGTCCCCAAAATGGGCCTAACTCTATGGTGCTATGGCTGGGCCAGGTTCTCTGTGAAATTATAGCAGAAAATGCAACCTTGTCAGTTTCTTAGTTGCTCAGGTAATAAACAGTTCCTGCCCCTGATGCAGTTGCTCTTGTCTCTTAGAAATGGCTGGTCACTGTGATATATAACTGGTCACTATGATGCACATTGTATAAACCAATCTCAATTTGATAAATCATTCTGCTTCTTTACTTCCTGCTTGCTTTCCCATATAAGCTGTAGACCACCAGAGATTGGGGCCTGATATTTTGGGAGTAATCCTGATCAATGCCCATCGATGTAGGTAAGTCTGCCTCCAATTCCTCCGTGTTGTTACAGTGTTTCTGCTTGCTGTTGCATCTGGTATGTTAGCCACGAAGACTGACCATGCTGAACTTGGGTCACTGGTCATGGCCCTCATGGATGGAGCAAGGACCTCTCCAGGTCCCAGTGGGAAAACATGCCCTCAAGATTTCTTGCTTCCTCTTAGAGGTCTGGAGGAAGATTTCTGGCTTCTTGCTTGCAGCTCACATTGGGCCCCAAAGGGAGAAGGATGCAATCTATCTGTCTATCTGTCTGCCTGCCTCCTTGATTCTGGTAAGACCTCTGACAGGGGCAACCCAGTTAGTCAGTCTGTAAGGCCTGCTCAGCTCAAGCAGAAGAAGAGCTTGATCTCCTCTTGTTAGTTAAGGCCACTCTCAAGGGAAGGGAGGTTTGAATGTTTAACCTCTGAATGCGTGCTGAATGAATGTGTCTTAGTGGAATGGACTGTGTAAGTAATAGGATGCTCCATCTGTGCACCAAGACTGGAAAACACTGGTTACAGTGGCTGATTGGGCCCTCACTCTGGTTCTGTGGTGATCGACATATGGCATAACGGAGGCCTCACATCCTCCATAGCTAAGTTGCACCTAAGTGCCTGCAAGGGGCGTGGCCAGGTAGACATCTGAATGGTCTGTCTCTAATGGGCATCCACCCTTTGTCTGTTGCACCACTGTTCACAGTTTCACAACATACACCATAGGGAGATAGAATGGGAACTAATTAGTTAGAACCCATAACCCCTGCCTGTAGGAAAAGAGGCTTTTGTGGAATTAAAAATGAAACCAAACTGCTCCCTGAAAAAAAAAAGAAAAAAAAAAAGGAAAAAGAAGCTCATTCTTCCTGTGAATTCTGCCTTGGCACCCTTGTTAGCTGCTGCAGTTGCAGCCGACACCAATAGCTTCATTCCCCATTCTCCATTTGTCTACTTCCAGCCAGTTGAACTGGTTCCAACTAGCCATTGCCTGTATTCAGCCACAGAGACCGTCCCTCCAGCACCTTCTGCTTACACATCTATCTGGGTCAGATAGTATCATCTAATGCCAACCCATGATGACTGTCAGCTGTTCCTTTTGAGTTCCTCATTTTGACAGGAAAAATTAGACTGTTAGTCCTTACAAATGAGTGATGGCCTGTTGGGCCTCAATAGATAGGACAGACTAAGCTCTATCAAACTGGACCCCTGAGAGCTCACAGTCACTGCAAAAGAAAGAAGTAAACCTGTGATTTTCCTTGTAGTCAAAGGAACATAACTCTCTGCCTTCAAAAGGTCCATCTATCACCATCACCAAAGCAACTGGAACACTTGCACCTTGCCCCTTCTACCAGACACAAACTTGCAAGCTAGCAGGAAATCTACTTTCCACCAAGACAGTCAGCCTCCCTCTTGTTTAACCCTGTACTTTTAATCTTGTCTATTCTCTGAGAAAAATATGATGCCTGCACTAGCCTGAGCCAGATAACTGTAATCCTGAAGTTCCGAAAACTCTCCTTCCAGAGATATAAACTAAACACTCACCTACAAGCCTGGTCATCAACCATGTCACCTCACCACAAGCCCCACTGCTGTCAGATGTCATGGGAAGTACAAATGCATCAGCCAAATAGACCTTGAACAAGATCTCTGTACTGTCAACAACACTGCCTCTGCTTGTGAATTGCTCCCATAAACCTCTTCAGTTGGGAAAATCCAGAGATAAAAGGCCAACTCACTTGGACTCAGTTGTCCTAATGGTTAAAAACTCTCCAATTATGGCTCTACACTTGTGTCGTGCATGACAAGCCAAATAGACCTTGAACAAGATCTCTGTACTGTCAACAACACTGCCTCTGCTTGTGAATTGCTCCCATAAACCTCTTCAGTTGGGAAAATCCAGAGATAAAAGGCCAACTCACTTGGACTCAGTTGTCCTAATGGTTAAAAACTCTCCAATTATGGCTCTACACTTGTGTCGTGCATGACAAGAAAAGCATCCTAGGTCTTCTGAGAGTCTCTCAGATTCAGTCCAAAACAGAAGAGCTTTATCTTGTTCCACCCCAGGACTCTGAGTCTGACTTGCCTCCTCCTTACATTCATCAACCCCATACAGCTCAATTAGCCATGATTCCACCACCTCCAGTTCTGTCTCCTGCACTTCAGCCTCCTGCTCTACTGTCAGCAGCTCTTTCTGGCTCTGTTTAATACTGAAGAATGCTACTGTATTTTAGATGTGGCCCAAGTCTGGTTAAAGGAAAAAGTTCCTGCTACTGTGGTTGATCCAGATACTTGGGTGAAAACAGCCCTCTCCTGAGCATGTATAAACTGGGATTGTAATGTGACAGAGGGCCCTGAGGTCTTAGATCAGTACTGCACTGCTCTCCAGACAGACCATAAAGAGGGAGGCAAGAAGCCACTAAACATAAAATTACTGAAGTTACTCACTGGACAAAACTTCTGCCAAAGCAGCTCTTGCGAGGTTGATGGACACTTTACCAAGCATGAATTCTGGTACAGGCTTGAGTGCCCTATACCTCTCCTGGGATTTGACCAGCCTCCCTCACATTCAGGTCCACTGTCCTGGACTTGTACCCTGGGAGAAAAAATAATGCCTACATCAGCCTGAAAAGCCTGATAATCATAACCTTGAAATTTTGAGATTTGTTTCCAGAAGTATGGACAAAGGACTCACCCCCAAGGGATTGATATCAATCATGCCCCTTTGGTGATCAAGCTCTGTCCCAAGGCAACCCCCACCTGCATCAAACATTATACCTCTCCTGCCTGTAAGGCCAGTTCAAGATCCCCAAACTTCCAGTGCCACCATGATTGTGCTCCATATGCATTGCCCCAGTCTTCTGCCTCTCACAGCCTGATGGTACACCAGCCTGGACCTTAAAAAAAAGTCTTCTTCTGCCCATTGGTTGGCTCCTATCTGCCAGCACATCTTTGCCTTTAAATGGAAAGACCCTAGTTGTTCTGGACTCAAAAGCCCAGTATAAAGACTCAAATTCTCTGTCCTTAAGAAACCATATTTTTTAAAGTAAAGAATACTTACATCCTTTCCCCTATTGGATCCTCTTTTATTTGGGGAATCTCATCACTCTTTTTAGAATCCATGGTGTTTTCCACTTCCACTTAGCAGGTTAAACCAGCAACAATCTTGTTTGTGTTCTACATATTTACACAAGTGTGAAAGTGAAAAATGAATGCATGCTTCCATATATTTTCTTACCTGTGTCAACTCTTTAATCAATGTAATTAAACCACATGTAGTGTTGATGAATATTTTTGACTTGAGAACTGTATAATCTCATTGTGTGTTTTGTGTGTATTTGCCTAAGTGCTATCAAAGTGAGGCTCGTTTTATGCTCTGAAGATGAGCAGGGTAATTCTTAGCTCTGGTGAGCAAAGTCTCTGTGGTACAGAGTAACTGCATGGCTGGGAATCAGATATACTTGTATTCCAATCCCCAATACCTGATGCATGACCATGGGAACTGTGTTTAACTTTTGGGAACCTGTTGGCTCACCTGTAAAATGGACTAAACATAGTATACAGGTTTACTGTGTAGATTAAATATGCTAATACACAGTGCCTTGCTGGTAGTAAGTACTCAATAAATAATTGCTATCACAATATTGTTATGGGTTACAGTGCTTTGACTGAATTAGCAATAGGCCAAAATTTGGAGTGTTTTATGTAGGAACATTTAATAAAAGTTCTATTACTCTTTCTGCCTTATCTTATCTTTGTGCAGAATTTTTTATTTACTTTTTGCAGTAGATATTAAATGAATTTTCTCATGTAATATTTACAATCACTCTGTAAGGTCAACAGGAAGGCACAGTCCCCCTGGTCAAAACTGAAGACATGGGCTTGAAATCCACATCTCCTTTTGTTCCTTGGCATTGTTTCCCAGTGTAAGTTAGCTTGGCCTGTAAGAGAAAATATTGCCTTTTCATTAGAAGGCTATGAGTATAGCAGTTTCTCAGGTGTTCTTTCCAGAACCTTGTGAACCAAAATTAATCCACACTATTCCTCTGAAAGGAACAAAGGGCAGAAAAGATGTGTTTCCTTGTTCATAAGAATTGCCAGTGCTTTTTCTTTTTAATTAAGTGAGGATGGATACCTTCACTCGTCCATCCTCTTTTTAATTTCCTATGTTCAACTTGATTAAGATGTGTTTCTTGAAGATAGGTGTTATCTGGTTCTAGTTTTATAAAAAGTTTAATATCTTCTCCCTTTTTATTGGACTGGTAAGGCATTTGACATTAAAAATAATAGCTTTGAATTTTCCTTTTCTGTCTGCATTCAGTAGTGGGAATATTAAGAATAGGTGAAAAAATTCATTTAGTTCTTTCTCAGAAGAGTCCTTTCAAAACATTACACATAGCATGAACTACTCTGTAATCCACAGATACCAGAAATAAATAAAATGAAATGATAGCCTAAGTTCCTCAGTGTCTAATCCAGGAAATGAATGTCTGTTAAAGAAATATGGTTGTTAATTTTTAAAAATGTCGCTAAAAATTTACTTCTTTTCTTTGTTAAGCTGAACTTACTTCTTTCCTATAAAAAACTGAAGTGAGCATGTGGATTTATTTTCAAGGAAGGGCAATTGAAAAAGAACTCAGGAAAACAATGTTCTGTTTTACTATTTACCTGCCAAGTTAATACAACCTCTGAGCTGTGTTTTGTACTCCCTCTCAGGTTCTTATTTTTAGAGAAAGACTTGGATATGGTAAGAACTTCTAACATCTTGGCAATAGCAGAAGGGGAACAAATAAACTAGTGGAGAGGGTCATGTACCAGGGTACTCCAGTGTCCTGACGAGACTTCTAGTCCTAGCGGGGTAAGATGGAGAGGAACTCTTAGGTTACAGCATCAAAGTAGGCATTCAGACAACACGGTGAGGGACCCTGGATTTGGATCTCTAAGTTTTCCCCAGTTTCCCTCATATCAACTCCATAATAGCTGAGGAATTCTAAAGGATGGAGACTCTGAGGAGAATCACAACTTCTGGGTTTAAATCTTGATTTGTCTAGGACTGACTCTATTTAGTAAGTTAACACCTCTCTATGTATCAGTTTTGTGCATCAGCTTCCATAACTCCTAGTCACTGCCTTCTGATATGGATACTCTTGTCACTTCCCATCTCTACCAATCAAATATAGAGAGAGGATGGTATGTCACTTCTGAGATTTGGTTTTAAAGACCGAGTCTCATTTTTGTTGTACTCTGACTTTTAGGCCATGCATTCTGGGGGAAGCTAGCAGCTGTGCTATAAACAGTTCTACAGAGAGATGCATATGGCCTCCAAAGATCCAAGGTTGCCTACTAAAAGCCACATGAGTGAGTGAGTTTGGAGGCAAATCCTCCAGGCCCAGACTTGAGCATAAATGCAACCACAGTCAGCCTCTTAGTAGCAATCTCAGGAGACTAGGTTAGGACAACCTAGATGAGCTGCTCCTAGATTTCTGACTCTCATAAACAGTGTGAGTACAGTTGTTCTTCTCAGATGCTAAATTTTTGGGTTCATTTGTATGCAGCAACAGATAATGGACATGCTTTTCTTTCGGCAAAATGGGTATAAACAAAGTACAGTTGCATTTCACTGTGTATGTTTAAATATTATTGTAACATTTTAGATGTACATAATAACATTCATCATAGGAAATTTGTACCTTTACATGATAAATCTTGATTCTTCTTTTTTTTCCCCTTCCCTCCCTTCAACCTGTCTTCCTCTGCTTATTTGAAAAAGCTTTGTTTATATTTTTTTCTTCCATTCTTTTTCACTTTTCTGGTCTCTCCTTTCCTGTCCACCTCCCTTGTTTCCCTTCTCATTTGAACATTTTCTTTCCATTTCCCAATATCTATTATGCATTTTGGTCATGTACACTTCTGGTTTCTCACACTAGAGAAACAATGCAGTATTTAAACGTGTGTCCAATTTATTTCCTCTTAAGAATATGTTTCAAGGCATACCCATTTAGTGAGAAATGGCTCAAGTTTATCTTTCTTTATGGCAGAGTAGTGCTCCATTATATACAAAAAACCCACAGCTTCTTTATCTCTTCATTGGTTGATGAGCATTCAGGCTGTCTCCAAAATTTAGCTATTGCAAACTGTGTAGCTATAAATATGAGTGTGAATACATCACTGTGGTATGATATTTTTAATTCTTTCAGGAAGATTCCAAGAAGGGGACTAGCTGGGTCAAATGGAACCTCTGATTCTAGTTTTCTGAGGCATATCCACTCTGATTTCCACAATGACTGTCCCACTCCACACTCCCAACAATAGTGAAGAAGTCTTCCTTTTTCTGCACATTCCACTAGCATTTGTTAATGGTTGACTTCTTGGTAACAGTCATGCTTTCTGGAGTGAGATGGAGTCTCAATATTGATTTAATTTGCATCTCTCAAATGATGTGATGTTGAACATTTTTTCATATATTTATTTTCTGTTTGTACTTCTTCATCTGAAAAGTGTCTATTCATTTCAGATATGCTTTTTGGATTGGGTCTTTAAATTTGGGGGGGGTCTTATGTTTTGGTGTTCTTCATATATTCTACATAGTAGTTCTTTGAGTAATAGCTGGCAAAATTTTTTTCTCATTCCATGGCGTTTCACACTGTTAGTAATTTCTTTTGGTATTCAGATAAAGCTCCATTTTTGATCTTTGTGTTTCCCAAAATGGTTGTTGAAATCTTATCCTTCAAGGTGGTTTTAGAAGGCGGAGCATTTGAGAGATGATTAGGTCATGAGTGTCCTACCTTCATGAATAGGATTAGGTTTAGCATGAAAGAAACTTTGGAGAGTTAATTAGTCCCTTCCCCCACATAAGGACACAGCAAAAGTTGGCAGTCAACAACCCAGGAGAGAGTGCTCACAAGAAAAGATGATTCTGATTCTCTGATCTTAGACTTTCTGGTTTCCAGAACTGTGAAAAACAGATTCCTTCCAATATCTACAGTGTTTTGTTATGGCAGCCTGAACAGACTAAGACAAACACCTACATATGTGGTGATATAGAAAATGGAAATGGCAGAGAGGATAGTTTTTAACATATAGTGGCATTATTGTTGTCATCACTCTGGTGGTGTCTAGTCAGGTTATTCTCTCTGATCATGAAAGAGTTCACAGAGATTTTTAATGCTGTACTTTTAAATGTCATTATATAGACATGCCTAGGTGTCTACATCTCCATTTAGCAAACACCATCACTTCTTTCTTTGTGCTGGGCCTGTGCTGCCTTACTTCTGGTCCTGGTGGAGGGACAGGAGTCAGTTAACTCACCACATATTGCTTATTGAGCCCCTACGTTGGTGCATCCTGGATGCTAGAGCAAGTTGTTCTGGCAAATCAATCCTCAGTTCAAGAAGGATGCCTTAAATTTGAACTTCTGCAATTAAATTTTCTTTCTCTGTTTCTTTTTAAAATATTTGTTTATTTATTTACTTAGAGAAGATAGAGATTGGATCAGAGAGCAAAAGGGCTAAGAATCTCGGATGGAGTTGAGGGAGTGAATCTGAATTTAGTTTTGGCAAGAGAAGAAGAAAACTGTTTTCCACTTTAATTTGCTTTAGTGTGAGCTATCAGTATATATCAGAAACACAGTGCTTATGTAGTATTGATTTTCTTTTCTTCGAGAAGGAAACTATGTGGGTATTTTCAAATATTTATCAGAGGAGGTGCTCTTGCTCTTTTGGGAAAGGCTTTTTGGCTCCACCATATAGCTCCAGGAATTGAAGAAGAGGAAAAAGACACCTGCTTAGTTGGCCAGTGTGAGGGAATCGACCTTGGCAAGCAGTGGGAGAATATGTCACATGCGAATGACATAGATTGTTCTCACAGCCTGGCTTCTTTTAGCATTCACAGCTGTGTATGCTATAGCATCAATATCCTTTGATAAATGGGTTATTTTCCTCCATGGTTAAAGGCTTTGGTCAACAATAAGCTTTTCTGTGAGGGGTATGGAGGATAAACAACCTGCCTTCTTTCCCAGTGGATGAAATGGAACACTGAGCAATTATATTACTTACCTCAGGAGAGTCAAACATAAAAGCCAGATACTTAACTTCCACATTAATCCATAAGTTGATAAAGCTTCATTGTTATCAGTGCTATCATTTTAAAATCAATGCAACAGCACTGGAGAAATGCAGTAGATTGTGGAGATAGTAGATTTTATTTTTTTTAAAATGTGTTATTTTATTTACTTCAAGTAAGTATATTAGTCACTTTAGTGCTTGTTAATCTCATAGTTCCCTTTGGCCCCTACAACTGCGGATAACAAAGCTGCTCTGGATATTCTCTAGGTGAAATAAGGAAGTAGATTTAGATGCAATGAAAAATAGTGACCCAAAGACTAAGGTGTGGTAGATGAGGGTGGTGAGTGTTCTTTGACTTTACTTGGAGTTGTTGGATCTAGGGCTCAATTGCTTGTTCTTGGAAAGATCTGATGTGTTTTAGTAGAGCCTGAAGGTTCTCTTTCTCTAAATCAGTGACTGGCCATTAGCAGTAAGATGTTTCTCTGACGTAGGCCAGCAGGGGTGAGGGGTATAAACTTCTCACTTGTATTAAGCAGAGGAGAGTAAATTCAGTCATTTGTAAGTCATGCATATTTATTTGCTGACTACAAACTACAATACGATTTTAGAAGGTGTCCAGCTTCTATTTCTACCAGCAAATTTCTAAGTTACCTAAAAAGACAAATTCATATTTAACACAGTGGGCTACATTTTTAAAAGTCTATTTGTAGACACTATCTCCCTGGATTCCATCTCGTGTCTCTGTCCAGGTAGCTAAGTAAATATCTTAGAATATTCCTGAAAATTCCTTCTTCACTGTGATGACCATTCAAGTCTTTCCTTGAGGAATTTTGACACAGAATGACTTGGAAATGAGCTCGTGCTCCAGAAAGAATCACCAGACTGTGACCTCCCGTGTTCCTGGACAGGGCAGCTAGCTTTAAGGCAGTTCTGTTATGTAAGCTCACTCATTTATCAGTTGCTTTTCTTATGGCTGAGACAAACACTCAACACTCATAAAGGAGTAAAGGTGTATTTTGGCTTAGAGGTTTCATTCTATTATCAGCTGGCTCCAAGGCAGGGTGGCATGGCAGAGGGGCATCACAGAGGAAGAACAATTCATGATGTGGCAGGGAGAAGGAAGCAGTAGCAAGTCACAAACAAGCCTTCCTTCCTTCTTCTCACATTCGATCCAGGCTATAAATTTATTGATTGGTATCACCCACACCCAAGATGGGGTTTCCAATTACAATATCCACACCCAGAACTGAGGTAAGCCAATCTATAGACCAATTTAGTACCATATACCCTAAACCCCAGTAACACACCCTCAGTCATGTCAGCCAACTCTGAAAATCCCAACCTATGAACACAAGAGTTTTAGGGTGGGCATCTAGATTCCAGTCATAATAACTAGCAACTTTTAGAAATAATAAATGGGGAAAGTTATCAATAAATAATGACAAGTAAAGACATATGTATGTCCTTCCAGTTGGGGAAAATTATTGAAGTTTACAGGAAAGGATTTAACATGAAACTCTTAGTTCTATGTTTTTTGAGCCCAACACTCATATAATCTCTTCTTGGAAGCAGGGTGATGTTTTGGGAAGAGAACGGGCTTCAAACCCAGAGGGATCTGAGTTGATACCTTGATTTGACACTGCGACAACATAGATAAAGCAATGACTGACATTGGCTGTAGGAAAAGTGCTGCCCAGTAAGAGCCTTGCATCCTCTGGGAGAGAATCTGGAGCTCTCTCCATGAGAAAAGTTGGGTCAGTTATGTTTTTAAATAGTGCATGGGCCAAAGGAAATATATCTGTGGACAGACCTAACACACCAGACTTTAACTGGATAATTCCCCAACTTCTTCATTTTGTATGACTTGAAGCAAAACAACAGTTTGAGTCTCTGTTTTTTGACATTTCCTTCTGGAACCAGTAATCGATCCTTTTTAGACTGTGCTCTTTGATCTGTAGCATGGATTCTTCAAGTTTGTCAGTCACAGGTGTGTGGGTTTTCCTGCTCTACTGGTTCCTTGCTTGGATGATGGTTAAAATATGATTTTATGATTTAAATTTCACCTTAGTTTCTGATATTTCTTTGCCAGGCAGCTGTAGTTTTCTTTCTTTCCTTCTCTCCCTTGTTTCAAGTTGTAGAATTTTGGATTATAACACATACAGAAAGCACTCAGTGAATTATCACAGAGCGAGCTACTGTGATACCTCATGTTGAGAACACTGGTCCCACACTAGCAGTCTCAGCTCTGTGCCTTTGCCATCACCTCACTCTCCCCGGTCCCCAGGAGAGCAGAACACCGTTCTCCTAACAATATGACTTACTTTTGCTTCTTTCTGAACTAGGTACATTTAGTTACTATTTCCAGTAATTTACTGCATTCTTT
This sequence comes from Dolichotis patagonum, assembly GCA_004027295.1. Lineage (NCBI taxonomy): Eukaryota > Metazoa > Chordata > Mammalia > Rodentia > Caviidae > Dolichotis > Dolichotis patagonum. Next base: position 31,168 of record PVJX010014174.1, read on the forward strand.
TTTCAACATAAACAACCTGAAATTTAATTTTTAAAGTTTCCAATTCTAGTACTATTTACTTCTTCTTGCCCCAGTGTGTTGTCTAGGACCTTGAAAGCTCTATTGAAAATGAAAGATGTACAAGTTTCCAAGTCTTATTCTTGGTAGTATGTCATGTGTTCACTGTGAATACAATGTTTCTATTCTAAAATATGGTGAATATTTGTTTAATTTTGTAGACATTATTTCTGCAATTAATCAAGTAATCTTCTAATTTTTATTCTTTGGTTAATTAATTTAGTTAATTACATTGATCATTTTATTTATTTCTTGTAAATATTTGCAGCTGGACTCCTCTGCACTTTAATTGAAGCATTTATCCCCTTTGCATTTAATGTAATTTCCAATATATTGGATTTAAATCAATAATTAAAATCTTCATTTCTCTGATGCCATACACACATTATCTACATATATTATCTTTTTTGCTTTCTTTTTTGTACTTACTGTTTTTATTATTCCATTTCCACTCTATTCAGTTAGTAATGATAACAATGCTTTTATTTTCTTTTATTGGTTTCCTTAGAGATTACAATCCACATCCTGGCTCATCAGAATTAACTATTACTTGATACAAAGACTAGCTCCGATAGCATTACCTGAGAGTTCATTAGAAATGCGGAATCTTAGGCTATCAAATCTGCTGAATCAGAATTTGCATTTAAACAAGATGTTCAGATGATTCACATTCAAATTAAAATTTGAGAAATTCTGCCTTAGAACACATAAATTCCATAAACTTTATCCCAATTTATATGCAACTGGGTTGTATATTTATATACATCATACTATACACTTTGTGTACATATGTCCATTTAGATTTACCTATGTAATTATAATGCCCATGCTTTCTTGCACTTCTCTCCTATCTGGAATTATCTCCCTTCAGGGCAGAGAACACTCTAATATTTCCATTAGTAGGACCAGCTGTTGATGAATTCTCTTATTAATTCATCTGAAAATATCTTCATTTTGATGAGGCTAGAATTCTGGGTTGGAAACTTTTTCTTCGTATTCTTCCCACTTTACTTCCTACATGTTTATATTCTATGATGCATTCTGAAATTTTTTTCTGATCTATTTTCTTGATCACTGTTCTTTCCAGGTACTGTTGGCTCATTTATTGAATCCTTATTTCTTGGTCATTGTATAGAATTTCCATGTTGTTCTTTTTTATAGGTCTCAGTTCTCTACTGCAACTTTGGAACCTGTCCTTTGTCTTCTGAAACAAGATGAACATAACTGAAGTCTTTGCTAACACCAGTATCTAGAGCCCCCATACATCTCTCCTTCTGACTCTCATTCTTGGATTTTATTTGTTATGCTTGATATTCTTATATTCTTCAGTGTTTTTGATTGAGTGCTGAACATTGCTTGCAAAAAATATAAAATCATTTGAGGCCCAGGTTGATATTATTTTCCTCTAGTGAGCAACTACATCTTATAAATTCTAGGAAACCAACAATCTTAAATCCTTGATTCCCCAATTCAAGACCAGAGATGATTAGAAGTTGATTTCAATTCATGAAAGGGCTATTGACTTTTCACACACACGTTAAAGAGAAGGAAAGGGAGATGTATGATAATCTAATAAGATAGAGCTCCTAATTGTTATTTTAACAGTTTCATACATTTTAGTTTTATATGATTCACAACTTTATTGTTGCAAGGTACAATCATGTCATTACATTTTTATTCTTTGCAATGGTTTATGTCTGTTGTCTTGCAAAATTCTTATGTTGAAAGTTTCATCCCAATGGGAGCTTATTAGGAGTTAAGGCTTATAGTTAGTAATCAGGTCGTGAAGATTGAAACTGTAGTAATGGGATAGCCAGTATGCTAGCTAGCTCTATTTCCAGTATGTGAGAGCACAGAAGGAACAGTCTGCAAGTGGAAAAAAGCACTCACCACATTGTGACAGTATAGACACCCTGATCTTGAATTTCCAGCCTCAAGACCCGTGAAAAAACCAATTTTTTTTAGAATTAAAAAAGTTTTATTTAGAGAAAAAAATCAAAACATTGAAAGGGTAGAAATAATACAGAATTTCAAAAAAACAGTAAGAAATCACTAGTTGATAAATTACATATTGTTATCTTAGAAGTAATTGCTCATGTCACAAAATGAAAGCATAAAAAGTGGACAATAAAACAATGACAGTACAAACCATTCTGTTTGATGAACTAACAACAACTTAGTAGTATGGTTATCTGTCTTGCACACTTAATCATGCATAGAGTTACCCACTCCATGGTGTTTTGTTACAGAAGCCCGAAGTGACTAAAGCAGTCCGCAATCCTCATATTTTTTCTCTCTCTGCACCTTCCTTGAATCTTTTTTTCTAAATATTTGTTTCCCTCTATATCTGAAAATCCACTAATGGGCTGTTTACAGAAAAAGCTGGGGATGTGAAATGTAAAAGTGGTAGCTTCGGTTAATGGATTTAACCTCTACTTCTAGCACCCCTGGACTCATACTGTTATAGTTGACACTTTAGGTAGCTCCTTTGATAGGTGAATTCAGCAGGAACCACAAAAGAGTTAATGGGGCTAATCTACTTATAGCTTTAATAATCCACGAATATTTAGCTACTTGCCAAAGGATCATCAAAATATACCAGTTAAAGATTCACTGTGTGAATTTCATTTCCCACTGGACATTTATGAACTTGTAACCCAATTCCCTCTCTTCTCTTGTGTTTAAAACTCCACATTTTTCACTGAAACAGAAAAAGGCATGTTGACATGGACAGCATAGTAAAAATCTAAACTGGACACACAGTCTCTGAGATGGAGCTATTTTTGCTTCGTGATTGTTTCAGTGTTCTTCTCCTACACCTCCTCCATGTAGAACATTAGGAAAGATAATAAGGAAGCCAGAGCAATCCACAGGGGATGGGTGAGCTGGAGCAGCTGCCCATTGTCACCTGTTGGACTCCTCCTCCCCAAGCAGGAACTCAGCCATTGCAGAGCATTACTCTCCCCAGCCCATCTCGATTATGACCCCTCATCTTTGTCTCTGCTATCCTAACCCTTTCTGTTTGCCTAAGGTAATACTTCCAGTAAAGCCATGCTGAATTATTATTATTTTCTTTACAGTTTCCAATGAAGTTTTCATGCTTATCACTTTTTTCTCATAATATTTCACTGGTCTAGCTCTACGTCTTTGCCTTTCATTTTTGAAAATGGTAATTTTTATTATTTTAAATGTTTTCCAAAGATAGGCAATGCTCACAGGTGTTGAAATGAGCTTTTAGAAGACAAATCAACCAGGTCATTCACAGACATACTTTATTTGGCTCACAGAATATTTTTAGGCATTATTGGATTTAAGTCTTTCAGTGAACTACTTAGTCTCCACACTTCCTGTTTCTTAGACTACCCTCCCCTGCCTCCCAGTGTTAGATGCCTGGCTCTGATATTTGGCAAGGAGTATTATAAGAAATTCATCTTGCTTTTGTAATGAGAAATTTTTCTCCTCAGCACGACCAGAACTAACCTAAAACGTTTTTAAGAGGAGAACTTGATTCTCTGTGATATTTTCCTTGAGGTCCTAGAGGTATATTATTGAAAGGTCATATCTCTCTTTTTTACTTTGATGGTGTTCCTCTTTGCTCACATTGATGTAGGAGTCTTATTGGGTTGGGGACACTACTAGAACTGCTAATGTCACCTCAGAAAGGATTTTCCAAATCATGCTTCACTAAGTGTTTGCAGCTCCTAGTCTCTTTCCTTTGGGCCACTACCAATAGTAATTTCTTTGCTTTGTTATTTACTTTTTTGCTTGCTCATCTTTCCTTCTGTGCACTGATGAAGACATAGCCTGCTGCATTCTTGGTATATAGCATGCTGGTTTGCAAGAGGAGGTACTCAATAGACTTTGGTTCAGTTAACTGAGAGATGAGGAAAAGAGCTATGAAAGTTCAAAAATTCTCCATGTTTGTGCTTGCTTCCATGTCTATGGCTGTGTCTGGTAGATGCTGGGAGTTCACATACATTTTCTCTCCTTGTACTCAGTCCTCTAGCCATTTCGCCCAGGTGGGAAGTGTCTCTTGAAAAGAAAGCTTGATATTTTGCTTATGGAAATTATGCATATATATTTAATGTGGTATACACACCAACAAGGTTTGTTGGGTCACATATCCAGAAATGGAGAGGTAAAGGATGTGTGGGGGGTGCTCAATGTCATTAACTGATAAAATGATAAAAATCTATGTTTTTTTCTCTTGTCTCTGCTCTGTAGTCTTGTGTTGGTTACCTGGTTGTAGGATGTCTTGTGGCTGTAGCAGGTAGAATTTATCTTTCATGTCTGATGAGTGTATGTGTGCATGTGTATTTGTGTGTGTATGTGAGAGAAAGAGACAGAGACAGAGAGGCAGAGACAGAGACACGCAGAGGCAGAGACAGAGAGTCAGAGACAGACAGAGAGAAAAAGAGAGAGAGAGAGAAACAGAGAGACAAAGACAGAGAGAGACAGAGACAGAGAGGCAGAAAAACAGATAGTGGGCCAGATCAGGTTATCTCTGAACTAATAACTCCCTCAGATCTTTATTCAAATGTTACTTCTTCTATAAGTCTTTCCCTTATGACTGTGTCTAAAATCACGAGCCCAACTTTATAGCTTCGGTCCTATCTAGCAAGCTATGCATCTTGCTTAATATTTCCTTTGCTGAGTTTTCATCATCTCTACCATGCAGAGATCTGATCTGTTTTGTTTCCTGTTGTATTTCCAATGCTTAGAAAAACACTTGACTTAGAAGTCACCTAATAAATATTTATTGATTGAATAAATGCATGAATGTAGCCAGGGGGATTTCACAGAACTGTTGGTTTTGGCCTTTCCCTACCACCCCCTTGAAACAGTTTTATGGAAATACAATTTGTATACTGTCCAATTTACTCATCTGAAGTATGCAGTTCAACAACTTCTAGTATATTCACAGAGTTGTGCAGCCACCAGCACTGTCAATTTAATTTTATTTCCATCACCGCCTAAACAGTCTTCAATTCCTTAGCTATCAACTTCCAACTCCCTCATCCCCTGTCCATAGGCAAACACTACTCTATTTTCTGTGTCTTTGGGTTTGTTTGGTCTGGACACTTCATATAAATGGAATCATGCAACATACTGTTTTTAGTGGCTGACTTCTACTTGACATACTGTTTTCAAGATTCCTCTGTGTTATTGCATGTATTAGTCCTTCATTTCTTGTTACTCTGATAATATTCCAGAGTATGAGTATGTCACATTTTATTTATTTTTTCATCATCTGCTAAGCAGGCATTGATTGTTAAATCAATCACTGTCAAAGGGGATGGGTTTGCCATGGTTGGCTCATAATCAGCCTGGCTATTCTTAGGGCTTCACGTCAGATCCTCCCAATGAAGGACTGACTCAACAGAAGATCACAAGCGTCACCCCTGAGTCCACACCATCGGTAAACCAGCAGATCAGTATTGTATCAGTGCAGATCCTTCCTTCTTTATTTTATCTATTTATTGACTTATTGTCTTCCTTCTAGGTCATTATGATTATCATTTTTTACATTGGAAGATTAGTGATTTATAGCATTAAAACCATAGTAAGACAGAAGATTGGGTGGCAGCATATTGGCTCTTTCTTCAGCTTAATTTTTTTCTTTAAAAAAACTTCTTCAGGGCCAGGGATTTAGCTCAGTGGCTTAAGTACCTGCCTGGAAAGCGTGAGGTCATGAGTTCGATCCACGGTACCAAAAAAAAAAAAGCTAAATAAAAAAACTTCTTCTCCCCCACAGTGGACACTGAGGTGCTGCTCTGGAGGACTGCAATAAAAAAAAGTCACTGTTCACCTAAGATGTCATATACTTTCCTAAAGCAGTCACTGCCAATTTCCTGTGCTGCGTGTGTTTGATGTCTAGGTGGTACACAGCTAAAATGAGCAACACCATATTTCAAGCAACAGAGTTTTTGTATCTGGAAGACTATGTATTCTTTTCCCATTTCCAAGTAATTAAGTCAGCCAGAGCAAAATATGAAACTGTTCTTTTGTCCATTTTCCTTTCCTATTTCCTCTTTGATCAAGGTTGGAACCTTCTTCTCGCCAGGAGTATTTCCTAAGATTATTTCATGTCATGAATGAGGACATTGTCCACAGCTTTTAATTCAGAAGCAGAGGCTTTGGGAAAGCAGCACGCGCTGCTTGTAGTCCAAGCAAAAATGTGTACATGGCTTTATTGAAAATCAATATGCTCTTGTGAAGTGCTGTTCATTTCTGAGTTCTTCACAATTTGTCATTGCGCGACAGAGAGTTGCAGGGAGTTTAGAGCTGTGGTTTTTCAAGTTTGAAATTTTACATATTTTTCCTGTGTTTTCTATCAGAAGCATCGAGTTAAAATACTGCCTTGTGCTTTACTTTGTTTACTTTTTGGAAGAAGAGATATGTGGCTGTTTTCTTTTTTTCTTTCTTTCTTTTTTTTTTGATGACAGAAGCTAGCTACTACAGACAAGTGAAGTTGTCACCTACAATGTAGTCTCTTAAGTGGGGTCAGCTTTGAACAGATTCTCTGTGTGATAAGCCCTCTTAAACATTCCTCCAGAAAGCTGTAGAAACTTCCTTAGTCTCAGAAAATGGTTGGGTTCTGTGGACCTGGGAGGGCAGACATCTTCATCTATACGGGAGTGCTTAGTGTGCTCACTCAGGGTTAGTTCTCACTATTATTATAACACAAACCAATTTTTAATTGGTCATAGTTTTGGTGCAAGATTAGCTGTGAGATTGGATTTCTCAAAATTTATGTGCTGGTTACTGCTAATGCAGAGCATCTCAGGAAGATCAGGGTCATTTGTAATGACTTCATTTGATTTGTACAGATGAATTACAGCATTTTTTTTTCCCTGCACTGAGAAACTAGATATTTTCTCATAAATTTCTACCAACATTTCACAAAGTTTAACCTTCATTTTAAGCCTAGAGATAGCATAAATCTGACCAGTGAGGTATGGATGATGGTAGCTGTGTCACAGCAAGGTCTTACTGAAATAGACTCCAAGAGGAGACCTTAGGAGAGAAGACTGACAAGTGTGCCCTTGGACAATTTTTTAATGAATCAATGTCCAAGGGTCACTTACTTATTAATTTTTATTTGCAGTGCTTTGCAAATACATGACATTTAACATAATTAGTTGAATTGAGTTGCATTTAAGAATGAGACTTGATCCTAAACCATTTAAAGTTTTAAGAATAGAGTATCTTATGTCCCAGTGTTTTGCACAAGGAGGGAGACCAGGGCTAGCCCAAGGGTAGTCGGCCTATTTCTTAGCTTTGCATTTTTTTCCCCGTGAAATTCTACCCCACCTCTACTTATGTCAATAGAATTTATATTTTTAAAACTTATTTTTGACATACTTTACTTAGAAGGATGCTTCAGTTTCTTTTCAGTAACTCCTGATCCTATTCTGAGATGAGAGGCTTAAGGACACCCCAAAAGACTTGTAAAGTCCCTGGTGAGGAGTTATTATTACAAAGTACTGGTGATATTCCATACTGTAACTTAAACATGGTCTGATATACAATCTGATTACTAGTTAATTACGGTTCTGTGTAATTTGATCAGAACCACCGGAATTAAATCATTTTATATTAAAAATTATAAAATTTGATTGTTCCAAGAAAAGATTATTAGAACGCCAATCAGTTAGTTTGAAAAAACTGTCATCAAATAGTAAAACTAATCTTATCAACTAATTGGAAAACAGCCTGATGGGCATAGCAATCTAAGGTTGTTCTCACAGGGGACCTCCAGGGAGCAACAGCCAGTGCAAATCTTTTAAATGTTTCTTTGGGCTGATCTGTTGTAGCTTAGATGTTTGCAATAAGAACTTGGCTACCTATTTATTGTTGGCATGTCTTAAAAATGTGATGTCTAATAAAACAAAACCAAGACATAACCACTTTTGTTTTGGTTCATTCAATAATATTATTTATTTACTTATTTGTACATGCATGCTTTTATTTATTTTGGTGGCAAGCAGAATCAGGTGAGAAAAGCTAGGTTATTTCTGAAAGGTTTTCTGGAATTAAATCCAATAGTGAAAAATGAAATCACTCATCTGCTAGTATTGGACCATCCATTTTCTTCTTTTATGCTCTACTACTATATGTCAGATTATAGGTTAGAGTTGATACTATTCATTTGGAGTACATTGAGAAGAAATCTACTAAGGAGGTTTTAAAATTGTTTTTAAGGAGATCTGTCTCACCTCAGTGCTAGTTGATAAGGTGAGAACTGAGAAAAGGACTGACTACTACCCCTGGTCAGCAGGTTTAGTTGCCTTGGTCCCCTATACTAGGCAACTTCATGCTGAGATGACTAGATTGTGAATCTATCTACTGCCATCACAAACTGTAATTAAATTGGGGGCATTTAAGTACATATTAAACATTATTAAATAAGCAAGGAATGCTATATGGAGGTTTACAAAAGTAATGACGAAGTCTCTAGCTACTTAAGTATGTTTAAATACTTAATTTAATATGCTGTGTTCAGTTTTCTTATGGGATTATTTAGACTTACCAGTTGGCTTATTTGCTACCATATTGTTTTTTATTTTTTCCTTGGTTAGTTTTTCTCAAGAAAAAATGAATGTCAGATAAAGGACCTTATTAAATTAAATTAATTAAATTCAGAGGGATATTTTCTATTTCACTGGTAAGACATTATAAGTTTCCCCAAACTCAGAAATAATGTACTTTGTTTTATTCTTTGTTGATTCTTACAAGAATTTTACCTAAGAAAATGAAAAATGGAGTAAATATTTTTCATGGATGTAAGATGAATTCTGTAAATTATTATTCTGAACAATGATATTATTGGCATTGACATCTGAGTATATAATATTATGGCTTTTGCGTATGTATGTACCACTGGTAGGTCCTAGAATTTACAAGAATAAATATCACTGCTTCAATATTGACAGATTACTGGAAGGATATATCAATAACTTGAATACAGAAGAAAGTTCTCTAATGAATTAATTTTTCTGGGCCTTATGATATATAGTAAGTTTGTTAAAATGCTAATAATACACCAATAATAGTGATAATGTTAATAGCAAAGTTTTATATATACTATGTGCTTTGCATGCTACACGAGTTATATAGTTTAATCTTTATGGTTGCCCTATGGTATTACCTTCAATTTATAGATGAAATGTGACTTGAAGAAATTCAATGATTAGCTAAGATCATGCAGTTTATTTTCTTTTCCTTTTTTCCCCCTAAAATCAGTGTCTAGCGATGTCATTCAGGCTGGTCTTGAACTTACAATGATGCTCCTGCCTCAGTCCCCCTAGTACTGGGATTACAGGCATGTACCACCCATGCCTGACTTCATGCAGTTTCTAAGTGATGATTGTGCTGTGATCCACTGAATCTAGAACTATGGCTCTTTTCTGTGTTGGGGGCATATCAATTTTTAAACAGTTAGTTCCACAATCATTGGCTCAAACACCTAAATGTAAAGATTTTCTTTTATCCCTGCTTCATCTGTCACTTCTAAATCTTCCAAACTAGGTAGGTCCTGTTATTACTCTATTTATAATCTTCTGGAGTTTGGCTTTAATACATGTATGAACAAACATGAACATATTCCTTTATTTAAGACACCAACTACAGTTTTTAATTTATAAAAGACTGTGTGATTTTCTGCATCCCAGAGCCTGAACCCTCACCTGCCTCACTAACTCCATTCCATGTTCTCTAAACAGAATGACCTGTGTATCTATTTGTCTTAAGTAATCACTCTGACTAGGTGGTTCAGTGCATTAAGAAATGAAAGGTGACTGTTCCTCCTAAAGTCTGTTCCCTATACATTTATCTTATGGTGGACTGGTTCCTCTAATGGTGTTAAGGCTTTGGCTTGGTCTTCAATAGGTGAGGAGCAGTAAGTAGGAAACCCTGATCAAAATCGTCTATTAATAAGGTGGGCACAGATGCACATAACATATGTAATTTTTCAGAGCAATTTTGATTCACAAAAAAATTGCACTGAGAGTTCCCGTGTCGCGACTATACCCAGCATGTACATCCTTTACTACTGTAGTCTGCACACTCGCACATTTGCTAGAAAATGTCACTTCGTGGCCAGGGTGTGGGGAGGATTGCTTTTATAACACACTAACTCCAGAACAGGGCTCCTATTTAATTTATGGTATATTGAAAGCATCTGGTGTGCTCAGTGTGCCGTGTAGCCCAGGTGTTGCAGGGAGCCAGTGGAGCAGTGGATAGATGGCTGCTCTCTGGGATGCACGTCCCACTGGGAAATCAGACCACACATGTGAGAGGACTGGAGATTTGTTTTGCTGGGTAATGTTACACCAATAAGAAGACAGTACTATAGGATAAAAGATACAATTATTATCTTAGAAATACAGATTTTTGAGATCATATGGATATAGAGTGGGTTGTGATTTTCCTTCCATAATACTTCAGTGATCAGAGATAGTCTAGAAAAGCATGAGTCATTTTATGGAGGTCATACTTATTCTGGCTAAGCAATGAATAGTTTTCCAGTATTTCCCAAGCTACTTTAGGATCAACCACTCAAATGGCAACAGTTTAATGAAAATTATTATAGTTACTTTTTAAACAGGCCCATTGTAAACGTTGCTGGACAGTAGTTGGATTTTATTTTACATTTTGCAGCAATTTCTCTGAGATCAGAAGAGACAATATGATGCCATGAAAAGAACCTAGGCCGTGGTGTGAGAACCAGGAATTGTCATTATACTTTGGCCAGGCACTGGCCTGTGACCTTGACCACACGACTTACCACTCAAAGCCTAAATCCTTTTCAAAATTTTTATTATTACTTTTTTTTTTTTCAGTTTAGAGGGTATAAAACCAAACAGTAAAATCAAACAAAAAACAAAACAAAATGGTGATAGGACTGTAGGAATTTCACCATTTTTACTATATTGCATATTGTTACCATAGTTGTCCAGACTACCAGCCCCCAGCCTGCAAAGGAAATCAAACAACATCATTGTCAGGTTACTTCCCTACTTCAGTTATTATCATCTAGGCCTGTGTCACGTCTGGTTTTTTTTGTGGGTGGAGGAGGGAGCGGGAGGTGGAGACAGCTGCCTTGCTGGCTCTCCCTGGTCATCAGGGTCTCTACCTGCACACAGGCCGCATGGCTTCCTTGCTGCTTCTGCCAGGCAGCCCCTAAATCCTTTCTAAAGCTGAGGTGAGGATGGTTGAGATAACTCATGAAATATTTAGCGTTTATACACACAGTTGGTTTCATCAGGAACAAGTGACTGCTTTTTAAAAAAAAAATTGGAGAAATCAGACTTTAGAGAGCAGGACTGACAAATCAGACCCTGCAGAGAACATAACCAAATATAGAAAATAAACATTTTATACTTGCTGGTAACCTGAGCTCCAGTTATTCTGAATGGTTTGGTACTAAGAAGCTGAGTGCTATGAAGTTGACTAAAGAAGAATTAACCAATGGATCTGATCCTATGCTTCTAATTTCAAGGTGAATGACCATTTAGAAAGACCTCGGACATTTAGGGAGGAGGAGTTTAAGTGCCTTTCTCACACTGAAGGCTGCTATTAAATGTACGGAGCAATTTGTCCACACCTTGTGTATTAACGGCTTCCTAAGAAGCATTCCACACTTGCTTTGATGTGACTGGCTTTCAGCAGACTAGCGGCAGGTTGGGTTTCTTGATTGCTACCTCCAGAGAGGACACTGGTTGAGCAGACAGCTGCCAGATTGCCAGTCAAGCTTATCTACACTCTGGAACATTTTATTCACACACTGTTTCTCATGTAGCCTATCTTCTAAAGAGCTTCCTGCAATTAGTTTTGGAGACAGGATTTCATTCCACCCCAAAGTCCCATTTTTGACTTGTGGCCTTAAGAGGGTTATTACTTTGTTGGCGAAAGAGCACTAAAATTTTATGACATGCCATATGGAACTAAAGAACTAAGGAGATGACCGTCTCTGCACACTGTCATTAGGACTGCATGTCACCTGTCTCCTGCCTTCAGTCATTCACCTGGCCCCTGGATGAGGTCTGTACCAGAGGTCTGAATTAATACTGTTTTGGCTCCTAAATACTGCAATTTTCCTGAGGTGCCAGTTGTGGTAGAGCACTTTTCCCCTCTTTCCAATTTCCTAGACACCTCCACACATGGAATTGAAATGGGCTCTCTCTACCTGCTGTGTGCATGGGACCTCTACACCTGTTCAGTCATGAAACCGCTAATGAGGCCTCTCCTGTCCTATTCAGGATTTTGACTGAATATGAAATCTCATTACCCAGAGTCAATGAATGACATCTGTTCCCCACCCACCTCCTGAAATTGTCATTCCAGCTGCTCCATGCTGTGAAAAAGATGTGCTACTCAGAGAGAAAATTAGTGTCCAGAAAGCAAGGTGGCCTTCCCGAGCCCTGACAGAAAGAGCAGCCATTGATTTTTTCAATATTCTGGCCACATTCAGATCTTTGTCCTCAAAGAATTAGCACAAAGAGATACATCATTATGCCAGTCTTTTTTTTTTTTTAAATCAAACCTTGGAAAGATGGGATTTTATTGAAAAGGAAGATAAGAAAGATCTCAACCTAGAAACATTAAGATAACAAAAAACTGGCACTAAAATGGATATGAGTACAAAGGTTATTTATATAGCTCAATCCATCTCAAATTATTTCTTTTGGCAAAGGGTGGTATAAATGAATATCCATGAATATTATAAATTAATATATCTAATGAAATTTTTTTGGAGAGTATTAATGTATAGGGATTCATATGTGATGGAAAATCCATATAAAATGCAACACAATTTGTCTGAAGGGTTTTTATAGACTCGCTTATGAAAGTGTTCACTACACAAACATTTATTGAATGTTCAATATGTGTCAGGCACTATTATTGCTACTGTAGTTACAAAGATGGACAAAGTCAATGTTTAGAAGAAAACAATAAGAAAGTAAGTAATGAAAGCCATATCATAAGTTCTAAAATAGATAGGTGGGATCATCTTTCCTTGAGATGTGAAGGTCTCAGAAGAGAGGAAACGCCAGCCAGGATCTTAGGGTGGGCAGGAAGACCGTGGCAGGATCCTGGTAGATTCCAGGCACAGAGAGCAGCCTGTACAAATGTGGACAGAAGGAAACTGCATGTTAAGTTTGGAGATTTAGATGTGCTTAGACTGGCTGGCGAAGAGAGTTAATGCCATGTAGGCTCACAGGTTCTTCAGGGTCAGATCATGTAGGGCCCTTTATACCAATATGAAGGGTCGGAATCTTTATTCTTCTTTGTCAGCAGTAGACTTCTAATAAATGTTTATTGAGCTAAACTGAATTGTACTTATTTTTAAAAATTTTTGTTTTTGTTTGTGAAATACTTGTGTGCACATGACGAGTGAACCATAATAGATTATTTGATCATGAAAAGAAGTCTTTGGTTTTCCTCCCCGCCACCCAACCATGGTCTCATGCCACAGAGGCAAATCCTGCTTCTCCTACAGCCTTTTTGTTTTTCTGTTCTAATTTGGACTGGTTTGTGCACAGCTGTCCTCCTGGCATCTCTCATTAGTGCTTTCCTTGGTTATACCACTGTTTCCTTGTTTCTGTATCAACCTCTTTCTTTCTTTATACCTTTGTTCTCTAGTATAGCTTCTTTTTTTTTTTATTTAAAAGAGAATAAAACAAAAGGGGGCAGTACAGAGCAGATCTGAAGAGGACAACATAGGCAACACAGTACTTTACATTAAGTCAACTGGACATCAACAGTATCTAACACCATATCTCTTACTCTGCTATAGTTGAGCATAGTTTCAATTACAATAATATCAAACATAACACAATACTATAAAGCCATGCATATAGTGAAAGAATTACAGGGCTTTCTGAAACGAATAACAGAAAATGATCAATGGGTATTATAATATCTCATTTTTGATACAAAAGAAAAAAATTTGTTTGGACTATCACACATATTCAAATTCCAATGAGACACAATGTGGTAGATAGAACCAATGGTAACAGAACAAAAAAAAAAGCATGGTAGGACTTCTAAGAAGGATAATATTAAATCAGCAATAGCTGTCATAATATTTTCTTCAAAACAGCTGTTCATATCATCATGTATGATATAGTCAAACAAAACAGGATGACACCATTCCAACTGATGATTTAAAACTTTGAAAGACTTCGAAGCTATGAGATGGGGCCTCATGCTTACCATAAAGTCTTATATACTCTTATCAAATCTCATATTAGGGAGATTATATGGTATTTACACTTGTGAGTTTGGTTTATTTCACTTAAGAGAATGGTCTCAAGT
>PVJX010014175.1:0-45543 GCA_004027295.1 Dolichotis patagonum
TCTTCTTCCAATATAGTTTTTAATGAATTATTATTTGGGAAATGAAAGCTATTATGGTTTGAATATTAATTCTTCTTTTGGCTACCTCACTGATATTTTGTCATAGATTTTCTTGATTTTCCTAGATAAGTATCATATATCTCTTCACTCTAGCACTGCTGATATCTCTCTGTTTGTCTTGTCTGACTGCATTTACTGGCACTTATAAGACTACCAATAAAATGGCACTTGTGATATTATACATTCATTCATTGTTCCTGACCCTAGTGGGAAATACTCCTATTTTTGCTATATCCAAGAAGATGTTGATTTTTGAATGAGTAATACACACTTTACCATATTAGACATGTGTATATTGATTGCTCTTTCCTTAATTGTTTCATTTGTTTCTTTTAAATCATGAGTATTGCACATGATTCAATACCTTCTCTGCATTAATAAAACTGATCACAAAATTTCTATGAAATAATATGTGAAATATGTTTATTGATTTCCTAACATTACACTTTTAGTCTTATAATAAATTTGGTCATGATACATTATTTCTCAGTATAATAAAATTGTTAATATTTTATTTTTCATAAATCTAGTTTTCATTTGTGTGTACATGTATTATGTTAACATTATGCATAAATGTTAATATTTCCTTCCCTCAAAATATATTTGAAATTTTTCTTTAACTTTTCATGCATTGAAACAGCTGAAGTAGTATTGAAACTATCGGGCTCTTTACTGAGTTTCCTTATGTTAATATGTGGCCGAAGCTAAGGGGAGGTGAGACTACAGGGTTTAATCATTGGTCTTTTAGGAATTTGTCCACTTACTCTGTGGAAGTTAGCCCAAGCTTAATTTTCCTGTCCACTTAGATCAAATTGTACTTGCTGTATTTTCCTTGAAAATTACCTAGTTCTTTTAGTTTTCAAAGGAATTTCTACAAATATATGTAAAATAGTCTCATGTATTTACTTTTTTGCCTTCTGAATTTCAACATTTGTCTTTGTAATTTTTTATTTTGCATATTTGTGGTTTTGCTTTTTAAATTTTCTTGATTGAATTAATTATTAGTTGTTGTATTTTATCTGTTCTTTTCAAAGAACCAGCCTTTAATTCATTTATATTACTTATTTTCCAATTTTATTAACTTCAGTTCTTTCTTCTTTCTATTTAAATAACCCATTATCAATTTATTTTATGACTTTATTTTCAATCTTTTATTTACATTAATTCTTGATAATGTAGTTATCAAATTAATTTTATTTATTACAATTTAGTTATTAAAATTTTTCTGCTTAATAGTTATGTAAAATGCATTATGTATTAATGTGATTTTTCTTAAATCACTGTGATATTGCACTCAACAACTTTTTAAACAAAGTCTTTAACTTTCAGTAGAAATAAATTATAAGAACCTTCAAATTTTAGTATATTTTGCTTTAATTTTAATAATAATTAGATAATATTTATCTGTTATTCCTACCTTATTAAATATACTGAGGATTTCCTTTGTGACCTAATGCATGCTCATTTTTAAATGTCCATATGTATTTTTAGTAGTGCAAAGTCAGTGAATTTTTTAGGTAATTTTTGTTGTACATGTTTCTTAGGGTTTTCTATATCCTAACTTATATTTGATCACTTGGCTTTAACAGTTGTATCATCAACTTTCATGGAGTTCAGATCTGTTTGTTTCTGTATCTTCTGAAGTTTCTTCTTCATGAAGGTTGCTACTATGTTCTCAAGGAACATATATAGCTGTTTAAAACAGATTTGGGGGTTGAGACAGCCTTACTCTGCAGTTCAGGGTGGCATTGAACTCTCTGTAGCCCAGGCTGGCCTCAAACACAATCCTCTTGCCTCAGCCTCCTGAGTGCTGGGACTGCAGGTGTGCATCAGCATGCCCAGTTGCTCATGAGTTTGAACTTCATACTGCTGTGAGATTTCACATCCTCTATGTCCCTTTGTATCTGTGAAACCTTTTTGATCTATTTTGGCAAATCAATTTCAAGCAACGCTTTCCTCTTATGTTTTCATTTTTCCGAAAATCTTTATCTTTGTTCTTTATTTTTACCCTTTCTGAGTCTTGCATTTGGCTTATCCGTAGGGTTTGTTCTGTGATCTAAACTGAAAACGTTTATGTAAAGTGAATCCTGCTTAACAATTTTAAGTGTTTTAGAAATACAAATATGGCAATGTTTAAAATGAAGATAGAAAATAATGGAACTAATGAATTCAATAGCTTACTAATTGTAAGAGAGTCTGGAAGATATATTTTTATCTAGAAAAATTTCACCCATCATGTTTAAGAACAATTCTAAACCTAAACCATAATTCAAATTTACTGTTTAATCCAAACGCTTGATCATTTAATTATATCCTGAAATTATAAAGTGTTAACAATATAGTGTGGCATTTTATATGGAGTAAGATTATAGAACAAGCTTGTTCCACATTAGTATTTATTATTTTTAATAAAATATAATGGCAAAAGTATATAAAGTCAGAACATCCAAATTTATCAGTTATAACAATAAATAAAAATTTGTTAAGCATCATTCATGTTCTACTAAAAATATTATGAAATTTTGTCCTGTTTATCAGATATTCGCATAAGATAATGGACAGGAAAAACACACACATTGCCTAAAAAATTACTTAAGCAAAAATGTTAAATATATAAGGAAACAATTATCAGGAAATTCATTAATAAAAGAGAGCAGTAGAATTCTCCTTTATTGGTAGACCATATAGATATGAATAAAAATTTTAAAAATCAAATGTAAAATTAATGCATAATGAAAAACTTTTCTCTTCACACAAAGGAATGTGTTATAATATATCTTGTACATATGTCAGAATCATACTAAGTGGTAAAAGAAAATCCTTAAGAATTTGTCCAAACCAAAACTTATAGAAGTAATATTTTTGAAAATTTATATGTTGAATTTTAGTAACAGAAATAACTATGAACCAAAATACCTCAAAATTATATCTATTAAAATAAAAATATTCTTCTAGAAATACTTAACTTTTAATAGTCATTGAAATATATTCATTATACAATGAAATTAGAAGACATTCAGTCAAATCTGCAGTATGAAACTGCATAGTATCTATGTGTATCTAGGTGTATCATAGTACCTATGTGTAATCAAAATAAATGAGCACATAATTAAATTCCAAAACTGAGGGAAAAAGACATCATATACAAAGAAATAACATAAAAATTTCAAAAGAAAAAATAGTAAGTAAAGTAAGCACAACATTTAATCACTAACTCTCAAAAAATTAATATTAACAATATGATTTTTGTTCAGAACAAATTTAGCCAAGAATAACACAACAACAAAAAAGTCATTTAAAAGTGAATTTGGGAGAAACACTAAATATCAGGAAGATTGACAATATTATAATATATTAAACATAAGGCTGTACTAGCACACTAGGCTTTCGAACAAATGGAAAAATATACATTATCAAAATTGGAGGGCACTTTTCTTACTCATAAAATTTTATTTCAGGTTAGGGAACTGTTCAGGTTTTCTGTTCCTCAGGATTCAATGCTAGCAAGCTATTTCTGTGCAAGAATGCATCTCTTTTCCCATAGGCTTTCTAATTTGTTGTTTTCCAGTTCCTTGAAGTACAATACTAGGTCATTCATTCAGATAATTCCACGTTTATAAAGGTTATTAATTTTTATAAAGTTACTTCTTAATACTACTTTTCTTATATTCCATAGATTTTTCTGTCTTGCATTTCTATTATCCTTTGTCTAAAGAAAATTTTTAATTTCCTTCTCAGTATCTGCATTGACATATTGGATTTTTAGAAACATAATTTAATTTCCATGTATTTATATATTTTTGTTATTGTTATAAATTTGTGATTTTATTGCATTTTCTTCAGAAAATATACTTAATATTGTTTCAATTTTCCAATGAAATCTTTCAGAAGTAATAAATAGATTAAATAAGATTTCAGAATACATAATAAATAAACATAAATTACTAGCAAAATGCAGAATAGCAAATTACCTAAAAAAATCAGAAAAACCTTTCCCTTTATAATGTCTATGAAAAATACTTAGAAATAATTTAACCAAAGAAGTGTAAGATCTCTTTAATAAAAACTATAAACATCAATGAATGAAATTTAAATGGCTATATTTCATTTTGTAGAATGAAAGAATTAATACTTTAAAATACCCATGACACCAAAAGCAATCATTCATTAAGTGAAATCCCTATCAAAATACAAGTTCCATTCCTCAAAGAACTACCAAAGGAACCCTAAAATTTTATGGACCCATGGAACACGCCAAACTGCTAGTCATCCTGATAAAAAAAGGCCAAAGCTGGATGTCTCATATTATGTGACTTCAAAATATACTATAAAGCTGAAATAATTGAAACAGCATGATACTGGCATTAAAAAAATAGGTTCATAGAGAAATAATAAACAAAAACCTAGAGAGTCCAGGAGCAAGTCTCCACATCTACTATAAACTGATTATCAAAAGGAACTAAAATAAACATTTTTAGAACAGACACTCTATTCAATAAATGTTCCTGGAAAACTTGTATATTCACGAGAAAAATAATGCAAGTAGAACCATATAGCCTATATAAGCAACTATCAACTCAACATGGTTTAAAACTTAAAGATAAAGCCTAAACCTATGAAACTTCTACATAAAGAAAATAACAATGTAAATATTTCAAGACATCAGACTGAGCAAGTAGTTTTGGAACAAAATTCCAAAACCACAGGCAGTAAAACAAAAATAATAAGATTACATTAAATTAAAACACAGCTGCACAGCCAAAACAAAAATAAAAAAGAATGAAGAGACAATCTATGAATAGGAAAATATATATAAACTGAACATATGATAAATGGATAATATAAAAGAAACTCAAAATTTCAATTTAAAAACACCTAGATAAATCTATTTAAAAATAAACAAAAGACCCAAAGAGACATTTTCTAAAACTAAACATAGAAAAGGTAGACAGATACATTTTTAAAAATTCTCTACATATTTGTTATCATACAATATCACTGCACTCTGCTCAGAATAAATACTTTCAAAAAGAGAAAACAGCAAGTCTCAATGAATATGGAGGAAAAAGAAACACTGTTGATGGGGGATGCAAATTAGCACAGCCATTATGGACAATCTCACAGATTTTTCCTCAAAAAATTAAAGTTGGAACTATCATATAATCCTGCACTGTCTCTATTGGGTATATACTCAAAGGAAATAAAACCAGTGTTGAAGAGACATTTATCCTACTTATTTATTGCAGTATTATTCACAACAATGAGGATAAGGAATCAAACTAAGAGTTTAAGTGCCCATCTATCAGTGAACATGTTTTTACATGTGGTGGTTATATGTAAATTGAAACAGTCCTTATACATAAAAAAATGAAATCCTATCACAGTACTGATTACCCAAACACAGTTATGTATCTGAAATAAACTAGACACAGCAAGACAAAAAGCACAGGATCGCATTCATGTTGAATCTAAAAAAGTTAATCTCCTAGTAGTTTAAAGAGTAGTCACAAGAAATTAGGGGTGGAGAGAGGTGTGGAATAGGGAGAGATTTATCAATGGAAGAAAGTATAAATATTTGGAAATTTAAAAACATTATCTTGAAAAATCATTGAGCAAATGCAAAAATTAAAAGTGAAACTTAAAGAATTATTTAGACAAATAAAGATGGAAGGAACATAGCAAACCTCATAGGATACAGAAAAGCAATTCTGGTAGAAGGATTTAAAAGCTATAAGTGTCTATATCAACAAAGAATAAAGATCTAAAACGAACAAGTTAGTTACACATCTCAAGGAACTAGATAAAAAACTGAATGCAGACTTAGTAGAAAGGAAATGAATAACCAAGATGAGAACAGAGAAAGCTCACCTTCGCCATACAGATCAGGAAGAGACTCAGCAACCAAATAAACCACGCCTTCCTTCCTGTGATGGCCACTGGCAGCTGTGGGATTCTCCTGTCTTGTTTATGAAATCCAATGTTTTGTTCCGTTTCACTGTTTTGTTTTATTCTTGTGTCTGATAATCGGAGCAATTATTTTGAAGATAGCAATGTACAATATCACAACCACCGTTAAATTCCTATCATCTCCTTTTGAAAACCGATATAGCTGTTGTTTTTGGTTGTTGCTGTTGTTGTTTTGTTGCTGTTATTTTGTTAGTGTTTGCTTCTTCATTTATGTTTTTTCTTTTTTCTTGTCAAAATTTAAAAAAAATAAAAAATAAAAGATGAGAACAGAGTGGTTTGGGTATAGCTCAGAAAAAAAAAAAAAGCAAAAATAAATGAAATCAAGGCTTACACAATAGGGCTGGGAGTTTAACTCAGTGGCGCAAGCACTTACCCGGTAAGTGCAAAGTCGTGAGTTCAATCCCCAGGACAAAAAAAAAAAAAAAAAAAAAAAATACAATAAAAAGGATCAACAACAATGACAACATAAATCAAGAGTTTATTATAATTTCTATGTGTTTTTAGTTTCCAGAGGTTCTTCTACTGCTGATTTCTGGTTCCAGTTACATTCAGAAATGAGATATCGAGTATAATTCCTATTTATTTCAGTTCGTTAAGATTTGTCTTATGCCTAATAAATAATCTCTCCTGGAGAAAGTTTCCTATGCATTTGAAGAGACAGTGCGTGGGTTATGCAGCTGTTGGATAAAGTCTTCTGCATAGGTCTGTGAAGTGCAGCTGCACATGAGTACAGTTTAAAATCACATTTCTTTGTGGGACTTTTTTGCTTTGACAATCAACTTATTGCTGAAAATGAGGTATTGAAGCATCTACTGTTAGCACAGTGAAGTCCATCTCTCCTTTTAGCTCTACTAATATGCGCTTTAGGTATCTAGATGATCCAACATTACCTGCATCTATTTATGCTTGTCATATCTTTGTTATATTGTCATTATATGACAGTATATATTGACAACACATTTTTAATAGATTTCACTTGCAATCCACTTTATCTAATACAAATAAAACGATGGCTGTTCTCTATTTTCTATTTGCATAATGTATCTTTTTCTCCAACTCACTTTCATTCTGTAAGTGCCCTTATATCACTTACAAGCTCTCATCTACTCCTTAACTTTTAATTGGATCATTTAATGCATTTAAATTCAAAATAATTCTTGATTGGTAAGGACTTAGCTCTGTCAACTCCTGGCTTGGTTTCTAG
Source organism: Dolichotis patagonum (assembly GCA_004027295.1). Lineage (NCBI taxonomy): Eukaryota > Metazoa > Chordata > Mammalia > Rodentia > Caviidae > Dolichotis > Dolichotis patagonum. Next base: position 7,232 of record PVJX010014175.1, read on the forward strand.
TTGTTTTGTAGAGATTGTGCTCATTTCTTTCTCTTTTGCTATTTCCTTTGTAGCCAAGTCATTTTCCCTATTATTATTCGATACTTTGGTTTTTCTTATTTTCAGCATGTCTAATAGAGGTTTATTAGTGCACTTTCTTTTACCAACAATATGGTCCACAGACTAGATATATTTTAATGAAAAGAGATTTATTTTGGCTTGCATTTCTGGAGATCCACAACTGGAAGCCTACCTGAGGTAAGGCATTCTTGTTTAAAGAAATGCAAGATGCCACATAGCACAATAGAGGGAGTGTGTTGTGTTTGTGTTTGTGTGTGTGTGTGTGTCTGCTCTGTGTGTTCATGTTGTGTGTGTTCCTCTTCTTATTAGGAAATAAGAATTCAATCAAAAGGAATTTATGCATTCATCCTAAACACTTTATTTTATTGTAATCCCTTCCAAAGACATTACCTGTAAACACTAGAGCACAATTATGTTTTTCCCACTCTTAACATCTCCTTCACAGCAGGAATTGAATTTCAACACATAAAGACTCAGACCACAGAAATATGTTTTGCTTTGTTGTTACCATAAGGCTTACAAAAATATCCAATAGTTATGAGATTAAAGTTAATAACAACTTAAATCTGATCACAGTAAAACATTCAAAATTTAAACTCCATTTCCTTTCATGTTTTGAATTTTTATCTCAAGTTACATGTCTTTACACTATTCCTTAATGAGTTATTCTACCCCCTACCATTTTTATTCATATGTCTTGTAATCTTCCCACTTATAAAACAAGTGATTTGTACCCTGTAGGCATTTTTTACTGATTGTTTTCATTTTTTATTTTTATTAGTACATATCTACTGTATATAATGTTTACATTCAATATCAAGAATATATATTAGCACATCTATATAACACATCTTAATTCTTTTTACATTACTTTCCACTTCCCTCTTACCCCTCCTTCTACCTCTTGTTCCCTTTCCCATTTATAAAAAATCTGTCTCTTTGTTTCTTATTATCTATCTTTGATTTTACTTTTTGATTTATTTATACTTTGAGTTTTATATATAAGAAAAATCGTGATAATTTAAGTTGGTGTATTTGATTAATTTCATTTAAAATTATGGTCTCAAGGTAAATTTATCTACCTAGAAATGACTCAGATTTACTGTTCTTTAAGCAGAGTAGTAATGTGTATAAATACTATACTTCCTGTATTTATTCTTCTGTTAATGAACATATAGGCCACTTCCAAGATTTAGCTACTATCAATTTTGCTGCTATAAATAGGGCATGATGCATCACTAGCATATTGTATCTTTACCTCTTTGGGGAAGATACTTAGAAGGGAATAGTTAGCTTGAATGGAATTATTGGTTTTAGTTTTTTAGGCATATCCATATTGGTTTCCATAGTGGTTGCACCAGTTTAATTTCCAAAAAATAATGGAGGTTTGCTTTTTACTAGCAGTTTTGATAGCATTTGATTTATTATTAGATTTTTTGATGATGGCAAGAACCACAACTGTACAAAAAAGTAATATCAAGAATCAACAAATGGAATTATATCAAATTAATAAAAGTCTGGGGAAATTGGCTGTCTACATGCAGAATATGTAGTCTAGACTCATAAAGCACTCCATGTAATAAACTGAAATCAAAGTGGATCAAAGATCTAAATGTAAAAACAGAAACAATTTGCTGAAGGCTAAAATTAGTAAAACACAGGCACAGACAAGGACTTTCTAGGTTTTTTGTTTGTTTGGGGTTTTTTTGTACTGGGGATCAAACTCATGACCTAGTGCTTGCCAGGCAGAGGCTTATGCCGCTGGGCTAAGTCCCCAGCCCCTGTAAGACTTTCTGAATAGAAGCCTGGTTGCACAAGAAATAGCACCAAGAATCAAGAAATGAGATCATATCAAATGTAAAAGTTTTTGCACAGCATAGGAAACAACCAACAGACAGAAGAGACAACTTAGAGAATAAGTAAATGCTGCCAGCTACTCTCTGAGCAGAGGACTAACATCCAGAATAAATAGAAAACTTTAGATTCCCTCCCCCCACACACACCAACAAAAGATTCAGTCAAATAATGGCCAACTGAGGTGAAGAGACACTTCTCAGAAAAGGAAGTACTAAAGCATTGTGACTTTTTCTGCAAAGTTACTATTACCTGTTTTATGCCTTCAGCTATGTTCTTGTTACACATTATCATTCTGTGTACTCACAATCTCTAGCATTTCTCAAAGGACAAGGCTGGTGTTAATCAATGGCCTCAGATTTGTCTGGTAATGACTATAAATTCTCACTTCAGAAGAACAGCTTTCTCTGCTAGAGTAGTTTTGGTTGGATGTCCTTTCAATATTTTATCCCAGTCTCTTGAGACCTGCAGGGTTTTGCTGAGAACAGCCCAGGAGTCATTGGGATTTGTTTGCATGTGATTCTTTTCTTATCTCTTGCTGCTCATAGAATTTTTTCCTTGCCCTTGAATTTTTGATAGCTTGATAACTGTGAGTCACCACGAACTTCTGGGTTGAATTTTATTAGAGATCTCTACACTTCCTGGACTTGGATGTTGGTTTCTTTCCTCAAACTAGTGAAGTTATTGTCAATATCTTTATGAACCTGCTTTCACTTTCTTTTTCTCCTTATTTTTCCCATTCCTACTGTGCATAAGTTTTGATGCTATCTCATGAATGCCATAGCCTTTTTGATGTTTAATTTTTTTCTTTTTGTTCTCTGACTGGGTAACATTACGTGTTCAGCCTTCAAATTCACTGATAACTTTTTCAGTTTGAGCAAGACAAGTGCTGAAGTTTTCTGCTGGTTTTCATAGTTTAGTCACTGTGTTCATCGCGTTTCTTATCTCTAAGATTTACATTTTCATTATTATTTCTATGTCTTTCTCAAATTTCTCATTTTTTTCCATGTACTGCTCTAAATTTGAGTTTTAAAAAACCATATGCTCTTGGAGTTGACTGAACCTTATAAAGTGGATTATCCTGAGCTCTTTCTATTATTTCAGGTTTCCTTTCCTTGGCGTCCATTTTTGGAGCCCAGTTAGCTTCTTTTGGAGGTAGTGAAATTCTCAGTCATTGGAATCATTTTGTGCTTATGTTGACGTCTGTTCAATCATCCTTTGTTCAGGGGATCACTGATTAAACTCAGAGTGTGGCAGAACTGGTTCCTGCTCACTGGCTTTCTTCACTGTGGAGACTGTGCCCTCCTAGTTAGGGCTTGAGAGTAGGCTTGGAGGCTGCAGAAAGCACCATTCAACCTCCCAGGGATGCTTGCTTGACGGCCTAATTCAGAACGATGGCTGTGTCTCAGTGTGGATGGATTCTGGCTTTGAGCCTGGGGGAGCATGATTACACCTTTAGGAGTGGCGGCTTTGGAGTCTGCTTTATCCTACATTGCAGCACTTTTCATGCCTCTCTCTAGGTGAGGCCGGTGCTGTGCTCTAGGCACTGGGAAACACTTTTTACACTCTTAGTCATGGCACAATTAGCAGCTGTTTGCTGGCAGAATTCATGGTGAGACTCTTCTCCCTCCCAGGAGAGAGCAGAAGTTACTGCCCTCACCTTTCCTAGGAGGGTTACAGTGACACAGGACCTGTGTGGGGGTTTGAGCCAGGAGTTCTCCCTGTGCAAGTCTTTAGGATAAATCCTAGCCCTTGCTGACTGTTTGACTGAAAACTGGACATATTCCTTGAGCCAGAGGAACCCAGCTAACCTGCACCAATATTTCTCACCTCCAAGGTCTGTGAGATAATACATGTTTGTTATTCTACACTGGAAAATTTAAAGCCTAGAATAATTATTTCTGCATAAACAGACATCTAACACAATTATTAACAGTCTTAAATTTAGAAAGTATAACTGACTTGACTTTGAATCATGTATTCCAGCCATGGGTAAAATTGTCAAAATTTATTTTTGGTAAGGGAATTAATATTGTTGTCTTAAACTATTGTTTCTAATCCTTACCAAAATATATGAAACATTCAAACTAACTTTAAGCATTCTGAAAAATAAAACCTTGTTCACTAGAAGAGAGAAAAACTTTTTTTTCAAAACAAAGAAACAAATCCTCCAATCATGTCAATATATTATAAACCAATATTTGAATGCTCCTATCCATGAGCATATTTGCCTCCTTACAAAGATAAAATTAGAGCAAATACCTGGAATGCTTTTTTCTAGGATCACACTTTGAATTTAACCATATAGAGGCATAATATAAGCCATAAGTTTTATTTTAGCTTTTAAAAATCCAATGACGGTCACGTAGGTGGCATCATGTCTACATATAATAAGGGTGCCCTATTTCCCTAGGCATTAATTTGACTTCTTAAACTGAGCAAACCCATCTTTTTCCTAGAAAGAGAACCCCGCCAATTATCCCTTTATTATATTTTCATAATAACAAATATTGCCTCGTGCAAGATTCCCCATTAGTGTTTTGTATTTAAGTGCACACAGTCTGTTTAATCCTTCAACTTTATCATACTTCACTGATTAATCTAGTTTAAATACCATAAAAGTCTATAACCATTGCTATAAAAACTTAAGCTTGCTTATTAAACTAGCTACTTTTCCACTGTCAAATGCAAGCAATAAAACTGTGCATAAATATCATGCAAGCAAATACTTTTGCATTTTGCAAAACAGATTATATCTTGTGCATATGAGTGCCTTCAATTTAATTCAAGCTCATGTAATGAAACACCTAAAATATATTTGGTATAAATATAATTTGATTTTTAAATGTTCTTCTCCATAATCTGGTGTAGGTGTCTCTTCGCCAAAGAGTATTTGAAAGAATATATATTTCTGGACACAAAAAGACCACTCTTAAAATGTTTTTACCAGAATTTTCATGGCAAAGAAGTTACTTCAAAATTAGAGATAGATAAAAGGTTCCAGTTTTTTATTTCATACAATTTAAATATCTGGATTTTTTAGTTGACCCATAAATTAATATGCTTAGTACAGTAAAAAAAAAAGATTTGTTTTATAAAAGGTCAAAATTGAAACTGGGAAAGAAAAACACTAGAAATTTGGCACTAAAAACATCAGTTTTGTTTTAATGAATTTGCAATTCCTTCCTAGATTTGTTGCCAAATCTTTGTTGCTAACAAAAACTGCCTTAACAACTTTCCAAAAAACCTTTACGTGTGCCATGCTGTCAATAAAGTTTAAACCTAGAGCGCTTTTAGGGAAAAATGTCACATAACTAAAAGATTGAGTGGGGTTTCCTCCGAGCCCACTCAAAGAGAGTTTCATGTTAAGTAACTGCATTGAGTTGTATCATTAGCTTGGACTGGAATTTGCTTGTCACTGCAGTGACAGATGGCTTTTAAAGTTGCATGGCATCGGACTGAGATAAATGAGCTGTTTACCTTCTTACTCAGCAGATATATATATATTCATTTATATATATATATATATTCTTATTTTATCACTGCATATTTCTTACATCAATAAAGAGGGAGCATTCTTTGGGAAACAGAAATTGTTAATATACGGCCATCAACAGAGAGAGAGGAACAAGCAGTGATAAACACAAAGAACACATTTCATTTTTCATCAGATTCGGAGAGAAAATGATCTATTTTTCATTCAATCAATGAATGGCTAAAAATACTCTGGACTTACTATTACTCCTTGTGTCTAAACACAATTCATAAGTCCTAATTCATTAGACTAATGTGTTTATAAGGCAGTTGAAATGTCAAAGCTCTGCTGGATTTAGTATAAACTTAAATTCCATTACCTGGCAGGCATTAATTGCTTATGGAGCATAGGGATTCTTCCCAAGGGTCTTATATGTTTCCTTTTGTCATTTTGCTAACTATTCTGTCTAGACGAACTTAAAGCCCTTAATCCACCATAGGGATCAATAAACTGCACAATAATTCAGTCCTAATAATTAGCTTTCACTTAAACACAAATGGTCATTTCATTGTGAATTGCAGTACAAAATGATAGTGAAATAATTAAAAAGACAGATGAAAGAGTGACTTAATAGGAAAGAGGCCTTACTGTTCAATTAGAGGCATTACTATTCAACCTTTTTATTACTGCCACAACCTTTCAATTTTTAAAAAAAATAATACTTCAAGCTCTGCTCATTTAACCCACGGCAGTATCACTATTATATCCATGGTCTTATGATATGAGCCTTGCGCTACAGACAGCGGTGAAGCAGCTGTCTCCCTGAAATTATTAAAATAGTAATGTCTGATTCACGGGTCAACGAATTGTGTATAAATCACAGGACTATACAGTCCTGATTTTTCACATAAGGGATTTTCTTGAGGCTTCGAGTTTCTTTTTAGACAGGATTAGCTCTACATAGTTCCTTTAAAATAGCTTCAAAATTGTGTAGAACAGTTTTAAGATACTGAATGTTCTGAAATGAATTGTAAAGGCATCTCATTTTTCCCCCTGTGGAGAATTTCCTAGGGTAGTCTACAGTACAAAAATTCTTCATATTCGCTGACCTGACAATTTAGGTATAAGCCCAAAAAGGTATGAAACTTTATTAACCTTTTAATACACTCTCACAGATGTAGGCCAATAGATATGTTTGAATCTTTATGATCAAAGCACAAGCCTAATAGCAAAATCTTTCACTTTTCTCTTTTTGCTATGTCTTGCTTTCATTTTAACTCCTGCTGTATCCTCACGTGGGTGTGGACAGGCTATACTTCAATATTGCCAGAAACTGGAGACATTCATGACCAATTTCAGCGAAACCTGCTTCTCTTCCTGCTATCACAAGGTGGAACCCTATGGCCTCTACATTCTCTTTGACCCTATGGTGTATATCTCTACAGAAAGTCTCAGCACATTAATCCTGATCAAAGTTAAAAAGCTAACACCAGGGGAAAAACAGATATGCCTGTGGGATATATCTGTGTTTTTCAAGTTGTAAGAGGATTTCTCTTCAGGTTAAAAAGTAATTCAGACTATGCCATTTTTTAAAACAACAATATTTTCCAAGTAGAGGGAAGGACTCAGTAAATATTCTGTGAATGCATACATGAAATAAATTTTTAAAATTTCAAGACATGAATTTCATACATCTCACCCTATTCATTGCTGTTCTATCAACAGTCCCTTTGCTATTATCTCTCCACCTCCTAAAATGAATGTCAGATTCTTCTCTGTCACATTCAGTTTGATTTAGACTCACCTGGTTATAAAAATGATCTGAAAGATACACATACAAACAAACACATAACCACACACACGCACACATGCACACACACACACATACACATGCACACACACACACACACACCAGCATTTACTATAAAGCATGGCTCCAACCTTGCTATAAGTGTTACATAGTATACATCATATATTCTATTTTTCTTTTAAAAAATCAAACTCATACACTTTGTAACACAACCAGTGCCATGTGTTTAAGATAGTGTCATGAAATAGAGTCTCTACTGCTATACAAGTCATACAAAGTTTGCGTTTGAGATTAAAAAGATTACTGTACACCCATAATAGCTGGGACCGATCATCTGCAGAACAGTCCCTCAGTAGATGATGTGTAAATGTGCTGTTACTGAGCTCATGGTAGTTCCTGAGTTTTTTTTTAAATCTAAAGTTATATTTATTTCTCAGATAAGTCATGGACAGGAAAAGGAACTATAACTAAACTAAATCTCAAAGTAAACACTTGGTCACACAAGTCAGAAATCCTATGAGTCATATTTGATAAAGAGGAGGGAATCACTGTGGGAAAGTTTCCAAATTTTACCTCTTGGTAAGAATCGTCTGTGACATCAGTCCCGCCTCTGAAAATCCTGATTCTCTATCTTCAGTACAACCTAGGAATTTAAGCACTACCAGCTGCGTACTTAAAATTGCCTTCATACAGGAGAATTATATCTTGTCCAGTTCACCTACTTTTATAGCAATTCAAAATATCCTTTTATTTATTTTAACAGGACGCTCATTACACATACTCTCTCATGGTATTTCTCGCATGTCGATTTGCATATGGAAGAAAAGCACTGGATAGAAATGAGGATTTTCGTGAATGAATAAATGGATATTATGGATTATAATTTAGTGTTTTATGACTTTAACTGCTCACAAATAAATTTGAGTCAGACTTTGAGAAGTTAATAATAAATGAATAACTTTTCAAATTGAATTTCTGGAAATGTTAAATTGAGAATATGACTCTAACCTGCAGTAAACCCATTAGGACCTCAATGACCCGATCATTCTGTGCAAAGGAACCAGTTGGCCTTCTCATCTTAAGATCTATTGTAACAATATTTTCCTTTATAAAATTTTAGTCTGTGATTTATGTTAGCATGAGATGAAACTAGCATGTGATATTTACAGTATTAATATTGACTCTGGTTACATCAACTAAATCAAACATGAAATGATCCATGTAACCATGAAGGCTAATTTAATACAGAGACCCAGCAGTAATTATCAGTACCAACATAGGTCTGTGACAACACCTACACTCCTATAGTAAATACAATGAACATATAAAAAAAAACCAAGCTGAGGTCAATATCCACAGGTTTATATTCAAAAATTAGAAATTTAAATTTATAGATTATTTCCTTTTGATCATTTTGTTTTTAAAGAACTCATTACATGAATGTAAGGTGATTGTACTTAATTTTTAAATCTTATTAGGTTCAATCAATTATTAAGACTTCTATGTCCCATTGTTTTTATTATCCTTCACAATCTGAAAGGGAAAATTGAGAGAAAATGGGTAAGAGTTCTAAGACTCACATACATTTGAGTTATTATTTTCTACTTCATGCATGATCTATAAATTTCCACACTATCTTAAAAATTTTTAACACGGCATATTATTTTTTCTAGTGCCAAGGAGTGATCATAGGGGAACCCAACTGCTTAACTACACTCTCATCCCATTTTATATTTCATTTGGAGACTGGGTCTTGCAAGTGTGTCCAGGCTAGCCTCAGAGCTGTGTCCCAAGGCCGGTACAGCTGGAGTTCAGATTTCCTAATTCAGAGGTCAAACCCAGTGTTTCAGTAGTAAGTCTAACAACTAACAAGTGAATTAGGTCCTTCATTTCCTCACCTTTCAAAGGAAGGTGTAAAATCAAACACTGCCTACTTAAAAGTCCACGATAACTAAACCCAGAAATTTTTAATATTATAAAGACAAAAGTTAGAATTGCTTGTTTTAAAGTTGAATACCTTAACAATAAACGAGAGACGCTATGTCGCTCTGCCTGCATCATGGTTCTTTTATTCAGCATTTACGAATATAGTTAGATGACACTCCCATCATCCCATAGGCCACGCAGGTTTGCCCCTTTGGAGTCACATTACTTCCCGAAATTAAGCAATGTCTTCACTCAAAATTGCTCCTTTTCAGTTAATTAAAAAGCCACAAACTAGTGAGTGAATGTGGAGACTGATATTTAATTTCTTGATAGGACAGCAAAGGTTAAATGGGAGATGATAAATCTAGAAGTGTGTGCTCTAAAATTTCACTTATTCACAGCTGAGTTCCTCATTTTTGTGTGTGAACATCTCTAGATTCCTGAAATGAATACGAGATGCATTTTTCACTTTTCATCATAGATTGAAAGAAAGCATAGCTCTATTTTATATGTATCTAGCAGCCAGAACCTTTAAAAAATCTCATGCATTAAAAGAAATGTAAGGTCATGGATCTGAGACTATTACTGATGCCTCCTAGGAAATTAAAAATGTACTAGAGGAAAAAGAGGAAATATCTTAATATTAACAGAGTGCTAAAGAGGAAATCATAACCTGATTTACTTAAATTAGTATAGATATCCTTTATGCTCATCACACAAATGCAGTTTTTAAGTACAACGTTGTACTTATTAAAAAGGAAATTTTAGCAACACACATTTAGCTAGGAAATTAGCTTATTTCATAACCTAAAAATAGTCTAAAATTGCTCAAAGAGCTATTTCTTTGTTTGGATTCAGTGTATTTTCCCTTCTACCAGTCTGTGAGCTCTCCATTTCATTATCCAGAAAATTTGTAGGTAACTGAAAAAATGTGCTTTCTATGAATGGTAAGTAGTTGAATAATTTAAATCAACAATCTTTTACCCCTAGGACTTTAACTTCTTTTTAGAGGGAGATATTAGGTAAATTTTTCAATAGATATGTCATACATTATATTTCATACCATTAATTTGCTTAACTTAATATGGAACATTTGTTATACTTATCAATAGCAGAAATATTTTTAGACTATATCCAAAAGGGATACTGTTTAGCAGACAGATTGATATTCATGACAACTACAGAAAATATGTGCAGTCTATTATCAAAAAATGTATGTGAATTTCTTACAAAGGCAATGAATCTAGTGGATTACTTTCGATTTTTGTTTTCAGTTCTTGAAAGAAAGGCAAATTAAATGGAAATTGATAGTTTTAATTGGCCACCATGTGGTAAACTGACTTAACTGAATTTGTTTTCATATAAATATTCTCTTCTGCTTTTCTCCCATAAATGACCCATAGTTACATATGATAGAGAAAAGAAAAACATTAACACAAATATAATTAATAATGAAAAGAATGGTTTGTTCTGAAGAACTTTCTATGAAGGTCAGTTGCTATGTTTGGGATTTTCTGGGTTTTTGTGTGCAAAGACCATTGGAAGACAGATTTTGTATTTTCCTTGTCAGCTCATGTTTGACTTTTGCCATTTATATAAATATAACGTAAAAAGTCATAGACGAAGTAATGGGTGCTTCCAGCTTTTCCACTAACATAAGAAAGATGCAAGGGCTCTAATATTCTTAGTCATTGACATTTACAACGATGGGTTTGTTTTTAATACAGGGCAGTGAGCAATGTACTTAAGGCCTCAGAAAATGCTTTACAGCATACACTAAAGGTGAATCACTTTTTTACTAGATTTATTAGCTAGAGGAACTGCAATCTCAAGAGGAAATTTAGCCAGTTTTAACCCAAGGAGTGCCCCCTTATAGTTATTTCCTCTCAAATTCTCAGTGGGACTCAAGCATTCTAAATGTTCTACTCAGGGACCCTGATTTCCTTCCCCGGCTGGTTTCTGCCACCTTGGGTACTGGCAGAGTACTCATTAACAAACTAATTGATTTTTATTAATTATCTGTGGTATAATCTTGCCACTGTTTCCCCCCTAGTATCTAAGCTTATTAACTCCGAACACCACACACACACACACACACACACACACAACATAATTAGTCCTAAAGAAACTTTGGAATGAAGATGATTTTACTTAAATATACAGATTGATTTGCACAAATCAAAATGTAGTTTTACAAAAAACTAGATGTCTAAAATTAAAAATGTTGAGGTAAATACCAACAATTAAAGAGAAAGTGCATTAATGTGGCTTTCAAAAGCTGTTCAAATATTTAGATGGCCTATGCGGCTCTGTATTAAAGTGCATTTATAAAGCTGTTCAAATGAAAACTTAGTGGAGAACAAACCCTCATGGTGCAAGAATACAGACAATTTAGTATCTTTTAGAGGGGTTGAACATAATCTTTAATAAAAGACCAGACTGTAAGTCACTGTAAAATGAAATGCGTTATTAAGTGTGATTAAGGCTATGAAAACAAAGTAAATGTAGAAATACTGGTCTAGCAGCCTAAGAGGAACTCACTAGTGATACTGACTGGAAAAAAAGGAGTAGGGGGTAAAGTTCCCATTCCTGCGGTGCTTCTTTGCAGCTACATGATTTGGGGCAAGTTCCTTAATCCTTCTAAGCCTCAGATTTCTTACTTATAATGGTGAAGAAATAAAAATATCTGCTTCATAGTGTTGTTACAGGATTAAAGCAAATGATGCTCAGTGACACTCCTGGAACATAACTGAAAAGCCAGTAAATGATACATGCACAACGGCTATCATACTTTTTTATTAATTGCTCTTAGATTTATTGATATAACTTCATAGCTTATTTTAGATTGATTTTAAAACAAACTTGTAGATTAACTCATTGTTTGTTAGTATATTATATATATTTTAACAAGGTCTAGTACAGCAAAGACCTCATTGGTTTGCTTGTTACCTCACCCCTCTCTCATTTATAACACCACAGGCAGCACGGCTGATTTCCGTTTGGGTATTAACTTTAGTTTTTCTTTTTCGCACTTCTTACATCCACCCACCACTGAATTCAAATGCACTTGCTGCCAAAGGCCCAGGCAAGGACTCCTCAGTTCCCTGGCTGACTGATGTCTTGAAAAATTGTTTTCTTTAGCACTTAATAAATATCACCTTTACTAAAGTATGTTTTTAGAATGATAGATGAGGAAAACAAATGGCTCAGATTCCAAATCATGACAATAATCTTTTTCCAACAGTTTGGCAATGGTTCTCATTGTTTCTCTGAGAAACTGGTAGCATACTCCTGAATCAAGCTCTGACTCATATTTAGAAACTTAAAGCTTTACTTCTTTATTTAAACTATCTTTTTCTTTACCAAAGCTCCCAACTCCTTTCTCCTTACTCACCAGAATTAATTTCATCCATGTGGCAAAGAGTGAATTTCAAATTCCTTGCACATTCATTACTTCACTTAATAACTTACACTGAGCAATACTTACATATCAAGCAAGATACTAAGCCCTAAGCATGTTTTTGAAAGCAAGTGTAATATGCTATTCCTGCTGTTTCCTCATCAGATTAACAGTATTAAGGGAAACTATTTCAGAGCTGCAGAGGATTAGATTACATGATATATGGATTTAGCGAAGTACAATTTTTAAAAACTGAACAAAAAGGGACTCTAGTGACAAACACTCCTCCGGCTTCTTACCACGATGATCTGATTCATCAAACCAATTAACAGAAACGTGAAGGGGATTGCTGTAGCAGATTATGTAGCAGAATCCAAAAGCCACAAACACATTTAAAATCTGTAGAGTGTTTGGAAAATGGTAAAAAGTTTGGGTTATATGGGGAAAAGGTTTATCTAATGGAGAAGAGAGATGGAGAAGTAAAATATGGAATGGCTACAACTGCATGCGTAGACTACAGACAGCTTGGTTGTACGTGTGCTAATTCATGAAAGCACTGACAGAAGAGAGCTGACCCCACAGTCTATGGCACATGAAAGGCCAAGAAGCCTAAGAAAATGATGAACTGGCGATTGGTGATGGAAAAGGCAGACGATATTTTACAAGTGTTCATTAATTTTCACTGATGATAACTGACAACCTTGAACATTGGTAACTTGATAGGATAGCGAGGTCAAGAAAATATGGTTTGTAAGTTGTTTTTCAGTTTTATTTTTTTGTTCAAGGAACTTCTGGAGACTGAGATGAAGGAGAAAGGAAGCCCTGAGAACACGGTGGGAGGAAATAGATAAAGCAATTCTGGAGGCAGCGAAACACGCACCCTTCTTGAAGAATGAGGGAAAGAAACGTAAGTATAGAAGCAAATGTAGGGCATTACACCAGCCACTAAGTAAAGAGACTAGACATGTATATACGTCTATATTCATATGTAGGTATGTGGAATTCCATAATATTGTATTTATTTCCTCTGATGCTTATTAGATGACAATTACCATGAAAGCAGATAATACAATCTTATCAGATCTTTAACTTTATGTCTCAGACCAACAGAAGCAAACCTCATGCATAAACAGATGAGTTTTTTGTTCTTGTCACAGTTGTTGGCTGGATTGTCTTTTTAATTTTTTCTGGACTCATCTGTTTTTCAGCATTTTCAATTTTAACTAGAAATGTTTTCCCGTTTCCAACCAAAGCTCAACATAATCCGGAGACCTTTATATCTACAAACTGAAATTTTCTCTGTCTGCACTTTGATAGCAAACTTATCTCCTCTGTGCTCTGGTATCTAATTGTCAAGGAGAAAAAAACTGAATAAATTAACTTTTACTAACAACACTGATTGATAATAATTTAATGAGACACCTGCAGGGAGCAGTGTTTTAACTTAGAAAGTGATTATTCAATGAAGGGGTTCCCGGCAGTATGGGATAACGGAAATACCACACAAACTGCCTCTGTATCTCACAAACACACAAAATTTTCTAGTGTCCTAAATGGAAGATCAGAACTGAAACTATTTATATTGAAATGATTAAAATACTCTATAAGAGAATGAGGTGTAAATATTCATGATTTTTTTTAGGGAAACGTTAGACAAAATATAAAGTAACAAATGGAGAACACATGTGCAACAATGCAAGCTCTGAAATACCTCTGTAGTAGTAAAAATCTTAAGAGTCAAATGTCACAAACAAAATTTTAAAAATTGCTTTTATATAATGAATGCTGTGCTTTTGTATAAACTGTTATTTTAATAACTTAGACACATCTTCCTTGGTTGTGTTCTGCAAGATCCTGTTATGTAGTATCTAAAATACTGTTTTAAAAAGGAGTTGTTTAAACATCTTCAAGGAACTGAATATCAACAATCAAGACTTTCTAGTTTCAGTATATTTTATCTTTATGCATAGGCCCTTAGGCAAACAGGAAACCAGTACACATCATTAACAGGTTTTGCCATATATATGTGACATTTGTGCACACTACTCAAAATTATTAGCCTTCTTTTGAATCTGTCTTAGCTGTAATTGAATGCTTTGATTTCCATGAAAAAAACTAACAAAAATGGTCAGGGATGAATCATGTTATCTAGTCTTTTATGAAAAAAGAAAACGTGTCTATCAGTCTATTTACCAAGTTAGTTAAGACTGTGGCAGAATGTTTATAGTGCAGTGTAGCCGTTACACTTTAAGCGCACAATGTAATATTCCTAATTTTAGCCGCAACATTGCACAGCACATACCTAGAACTTTTCAATTTTGTGTTGAAACTGTATTTATAGAAGAGATTATAACTGTATTTATAGAACTGTATTTATACCTTTACATGGTCCCTCTCCTTTGACTCACCATCCATCAGCACTCTGTCCTTTTCTGTGTTTTGACTATTTTAGATATTACATAGAAGAACAGTCGTGCAGTATTTGTCTTTTTGTGATAGACTTTTTTTACTTGGCATTATTTCTTCCAGATTCATCCATCTTGTCTCACATGGCAGGACCTCATTTTTTTGAGAGACCGAATAATATTTTGTGTCAGTATAAAGCAGATTTTCTTTCTGTCAGTAGGCTTTTGCCTGTTTCCATAGATTTCATGATTGATGTCACAATGAACATTGGAGTGAAAATATCAGTTTGTACCCTAACTTTAATTGCTCCAGATGAATATAAAGAAGCAGGATTGGTGGGTTATATGATAAGTGTACCACCCCTCTTTACATGTTCACCAATAGTGCATGGCAGTTGGGACTTCTTCACACCCTTCTCAGTAATTGCTACTTTGTGTTTTCTTTGATAACAGCTATGGTCACAAGTATGAGACGGTGGTTTTGCTTTGTGTTTCCCAGGTGATTAGTGATGCTGAATATCTTTTCTAGTGTCTGTGACCATTTGTCTCCTCTTCAGAGAAATGTGTGTTCAAGGTTTTACAGAATTTTAAAGACTAACTTGTAGTTTTGCTATTGTACCATAGGAGTTCCTCTTGTACATCTGAAACTGCTTATCAGAAATAGGGGTTGCAAATACTTCCATTCCATAGCTCGCCTTTCCATATGCTCCTACTGTCCTTTGCTGTGTTTGGTAGTTCTGCTTAAGTGAATCAATGTGATTAAGCCCAGGCGCCCCCCGGAATCAGTAAAGCTATGTTTAGGTGCATTAAGTTGAGTCATGAATGTTTCTAGTCGCATGCATCCTATTTCTTTCTTTTTCTTATATAGTTTTATCATATATAACAGGGATATCATATATAGTTTTGTCACCCCTGTTATTGAAGGCTGTTTCTTCCCACTGTGTATTTTTGGTACTGTGCTAAAGATGAGCATACATGCAAGGACTGTAATATATGCATGGGTTATTTCTAAAATCTTTACCTGTTGCATTGGTCTATGGGTATTTTAATGTGACAGTATACATGAGAAAATACCATATCGTATTTAGCAACCTTTCTCAAAGAAATCAGCAATTGGTGTCTATTGGCCAAAAGAAAAATAATTTTGATCAAAGAAGGGAGTGAGACACACCACCTTAAACATCACATGGTCTCTCTTACATGAAAAACACAAAATATAAATAAAGAGCAAAATGAAAGGCAGATAATAAGAAATAGGGTGATAGATCTTTTGCAAAAGGAAAGGGGACCCAGAGCTGAAGGGAGTGCGAGGGAAGGGATGGAAAGGAAATAAGATGTGCTACACTCACATTCCAGTTCCCCTGCAGGAATGGAGTCATTGTGTATTGCAAACGTGTGCCAATAAACACTGGGAAAATAAAACCAGAGTGGAGTGAATGAAATGCCTAATATCTCTAAATTTTATCTGCCGTCTTATACTCCTTTAACAATTCCCCCAATCTTGTGCAACACACCAGAGAATCTTAGGAGAAACCATATATATTTCTCACACACTGATGTTGTACGCTATACAACACAATCTTAACATCTTTTAACTTGAAACTCTGTGCCTTTGTTTCCATAGATATTCATGGGCCTATGCTCTCCGTGGAAATCTCTGCCAGCTTTGGTTAAGCTGGTAATGCCATATCATATATATAGTACTGGGTCAAATCCATAATCTCTCACTTAGAACAATTGAGCTCAGGGCAAAATCCAAACCATGTACTACCCAGTGGCCATCTCATGTATCAGCTATGGATGATATTCCCTTGATTTGAATAACTACTTTTAAAGGTGAATTCTCAAGATCACAAGTGTGACAAACTTTTCAAGCCTCCTATGACTTCCTTCCGGTTTGATAATCAAATACCTCTATTCTAAAAAGAATGAAAACTATTAGTTGTTTCATTTTTAACTCTCCATTTCAACATCTGCCTGTTTTGATACTTCTAGGGAAAGGAGCAAGACCAAGTGAAACAAAATAACAAACTAGCAAATTACTAAAAACTAGAGTATATGTGAAAGGAGCAATGATTGTTTAAAAGGCTTAGTACATTAAATCACTGCATTGCATAATTTTTCAATCAATAAAGTGATAGAAAATTTAAACACTGCAGCCACAAGGGAAATAGAAATAAGATTTCTTCCCAGTGTTAGGATGTACTGCACTGGATTTTTCTTTTGTTTTTATTTTTAGATCAACAAATACAAATTCCAAAGCAGCGATATTTAAACAAACAAAACACCCACACCATACTTCAACCAGCTTATATAAAATTCTTGCAGAGAGAAACATCAAAGAAAAGTCTTCAGTGGTAGATGAAGTAACAAAACAAGATGAGGAAAAGATTCTTACCCTAACATCAAAGTTTTATGACAATTTCATCAGATATAACAAATGAAGTAACTATACAAATGGCAAACTATGATTTGTGGACTTCCTAAAGTACCATTTGCTTCTGCACTGGGCAAGTTACCTCTGGAATAAACTGGAAGATTTAGTGGAGTCATGCAGTAAGAATTAACTTATACCTGGGTGAGGAGAATAGAAGAGCAAAGAGGAAAATCAATGATTCTAACTAGTTGATTCTTTTAAAGAGTAAGGAAATTAGGTACCTACTTTTATGTTTTCATCCTTGTAAGTCAGTTAATGGTCCTACCACAGGCCCAGTAGGATCTCCTGATTCTATTTTATACATGACAACCAGTCAAGTCATATACTGTTACTTAAATTCTATCACTATTTTTCTCTCCATTTTTGTGTTTATTTGAAAATAAATTTACTATTCATGTAAATAAGCTGTTCAAAAAGACTGACTGCTCCATAGACAGATTGCTGTTTATCTGTTTTGCCATGTTTTCCCGGTTTCAGAAACCAATTTTCAGTAGAAAAGTGTTCCTGTGTGTGTGTGTTTAAATATGAAATGAAATAATCACTTATAACTTACATATTTTCTTCTTTTTCATTTTCATTATATTAATAACCAACAAAATAATTCTAAAATATTGAGAGAAAATTTGAAATGCCTCAAGAATGATTACCCAGCTATTTCCATAAAGAATTTGTCAAAAGCTACAAACACTCTGAACACAATACCACAAAAGTGACTTCAGAAAGCCAAGTCTTAGACCAATGGGCCCCTGCAGGACACTGCTCTGCCTCAGTACTATCCAAGGGTTTGATGTCAGATAGCAAAACAGTGCGATGATTACCCTGCATTGTTAAACCTCAAAACATAAGATTCCTATGATCTAACTTCAGATACCCAAGATATGGGCGCCAGTCCTAGCTCTCTGAGGCATCCCAATTTCAGCATCATTTTAGACATGCTACTTGCTACTGGTTATATTTTTCATGCTTTTGAGAAGAAAAATACTTAAGAAGAATTACAATTAATTTGTTTTTAAAAACAACAGCTAGAGCCAGGGATATAGCTCAGCTGCCTGGCAAGCATGAGGTCCTGAGTTCGATTTCCAGTTCCAAAAAAAAGCAATAGCTATGCAAATGTACACACAAGCATATAGTTATGTAAGTTATGTAACAAACTTCTATGTATATAGACAACAATTAACTGGAAATGCCATTTAACTCAGAAAAAAAGTGTTAATTATGAGCTTTATCTTTTCTTCTTTTCTTCAAAATACCAAGGATGTCCCATTTCCTAGACCATATGTTTATGGCAATATATATAAAAATAAGAACCAAAACAAGGAAAGAAAGAAAGCAGCCAGGGAAAATTAGTATCTATGTTATAGCATGATTCTCTGTGTGTGTGATCACGCTTAACTAATTCAATGAATTTATTTAACACTTATTTATAGGTTTTTTTAAATAAAAAAGAGATAAATCTTTTAGCCCATAAAAGATGTGAAATAAAGGAAAATGAATTTATATCATTTTAGGAAAACCTATTCTTACTGATTTTGTGGAGCGACTTGAATCAATAAACAGCAAAATGCTATGGAAATGGGAACTCAGTACATAAAAATGTGTATAAAATTTTTAGAATTATTTCACAATGTCTAGAGAGCAGTGGGTTTGATAGAAAGCACCTTTACTGAGAACTTACTGAGTGAGAGTTATCTTCCACCTGATGCTTCATGCAAAGTAGCCTGGGAGTTAGGGGACTTACTGCCTAGTTTTATTCTAACTACAACTCTTAACTTCTCTGAAAAGGGCATATTATTCTAACTTGCTTTTAGCAATATTTTCTAGATATATAATTTCATATGTGCTAAGATATTAGTTTGAGTAAAAAACTCTACTAGTTAAATTGTCAACTTTAGGACTTAATTTATAAAGCTGTGCTCTACCAAAAATATGGTTTTTTCTGGTAATATCAAACTTATGCACTTCATTTAGGAAAATTTGCAGAAACAATTTGCCTAGAAGGAATTTTCAAAGACGAACTACTTGCAGAAATGTCAACCTTTGCATTTGACTCCTAGATATGTGAAAAGTGATTAATTTTGCAGGCTCTAAGTCTAAGACTTAGTTCTTATGACTCACTACAGATAAGATGCATCTCTAACTATATGATAAGATGCATTTCTGCATTTCTATATATAGGATATAGGATAAGACAATTTCCAGAGGTGAGTCAGTGTTCCGAGTAGCTTTATTGACAAGCTAAAATAAAAGCTGACTTAATTGTTCTTTACAACCTGCAACTTTAAAATAAAAGCTGTGTTAACTTTCGTTAGTAATAAACTTTACTGTTTTAGTGTATGATGGAAGAGAAAGAATACCAGGTGGGATCCACTGAGTCCCGCACTTGTGAATGTAATCTCTGCTATACACAGGCTCTGCAGAGCTGTGGAACAGGATATGGAGAGCATTTGTGAATGTATTTTGGGAGGAGAAAATGTAGGGAAGATGTATAAAAGTGAAAAATTCTCTCCAGTATGGTACCTATGTGAAATAATAGGTACCATCTCTTGGCACATACCTTGGTATATTAAATAGGAATGTCCCTCTATTTACCAAATATTGTAGTTGTAAAACGAAGTTGTTTTGAACAGGTCCTATTCACTAACAAATGCTAAGCACTACTTCCAGCAACTCACCCTGTGCTACTCCAACTCCGACTCAATAGCTTTTCAATTCTGCAAAGAATTTGCTTCCAATAACAGAAAATGAATCAGTGGTACAAAGGAATCCACATATAATAGGTTATCTTACGTAGGTGAGCCACTGCTGATCTTAATTTAAGAATACTACGTTGATTCTCATATACACACACATTTAATATTAATTTGCTCTTATCAGACCTTGGGAAATATATTGATCCAGAAGTGAAATAAGTCCTCTGGAATACCATCAGCATTCTTTCTCAAGAAGGTGTGGTTCCTAGAGCTGAGTCACTTGTACAGAAGTCTATCATCAAGTAGATGATTTTATTCGTGTGATTCTATGAAGTTACGACTTTGTTTATAACAAAAGTAAGAATTTATTGCTGCCTGCTTATGTTTTGTACATTTTGCAAAATGACATGCTACAATGTCTTCATTCTTTTAAATGGCATATTTTCTTCCCAACACCACAGTTTAAAGCACAGAAATATCTCACATAGGATTATTCATCTTTTTAAATTGTTTAAAATTAAATGTGTTGGAAATTTAGTGTCAAACTTCTATTAAGAGTTCACATTCAAGGTTTCAGAGAATTTCTTTTCCCCGTCATCTGTTGCTTTGTTGGCTTTAAATTGTTAATGAATATTATATTATAGGCATTTATGCATTTTAATTTCTCAGTCAATTACAAAAAATAGAATAAAACATTGTTTTTAAAATTTTCTTCTGCTTGAGAAAATGTAGTTACCTCAAGAGAAAAAAAAACCTGTACTTCAAACATGTTTAGAAATTTTCAAATGCCATTATAAATATTTTAAAGAACTTCTGACATTTTCTCACTACCACTTTGCCAACTACTTTAACTATGTGAAAAATAAGACAATTAATATTTGTTAAAATAAAATTAAAAATAGATGGCCAAAGGAAGTTGAATTATTCTTATTTAATGAATTAAATATTAATGAAAATAGTGGATAAGAATAATAAAAATCTACAGAATGACAGAAAAGGAAAGGAAATTAACAGTCTCTTAGGAAATAGCCCAGTCAAGTAGACCATACCTGCATCCAGTTTTGTGGCGTAAATCAGGCTTAAGTTTTTTAATGAAATGACCCTGATCTGAAACCTCCTTTGTAAAGACGAGTGCCTTAATTATTTGCATCTGTGAACTCAAATGAACATACTTAAGGATATATCAATACGCTCATAAATCATCTGCAGGCGATAAGTAGTCCAACATAGATAATTAGAGAATTTACGGAAGGCTTGCTCCCTCTGTTTATCTGCTTATGACATTTGCGGTACAGCCCTAACAGCAGGATAATTACTAGATTTATTCATCAAACAAAATCACGCCTTCTGGGAATGCACAGTGACTCTGGTTTTAGGACTAATAAAGACATTTTTCACCAAAACTCAAGTACTAATTTGCTCAATAACTAGCTGCAATAAGCTTTTATGGAAGCATTGAAAGAAAAGGCTTGGCACCAGAGGGCAGACAATTAAAGGTGCAGTACCCTCATACAAAAGGATCTGAACAATTCCCTGACCATATTAAAATTTAATTGTTGAATGTTAATTGAAAAAAAATATAAGTCACTTCTGTTCTCTGAGTTACAGTAATTATTCTCCTCAGATCAAAAACATATCTGTGTGTCTAAGTTGGCAACAAAAGAAAGCAACCTCAACTAAAGTGCCGTTGATGCTTATTGTACAATTAATACCACAGTAAAAATAAAACTAAAATTTTGCCACTGTAGTTGTCTAAATCTAGCATGAATTAGATTCGAGTTCCCATTCTCTCTTTTTCTCTCTTTTTGTCTCTCTCTCCTCTCCAAGTGAAAGAATTTGATCAGTTGGTTTATTATTCTTGAAAACTTTCAAGATCTTTGTAAATGATAAGGACCCAAACTATTACCCTAATTGGAATATATAAGTACTCCTCCATGGCCTATTTGCCTCCATAATATTTGGACGTTTGGTTTTGTTTCTTCATTAAGGTTTCTCTCCTGTTTTCACAAAAGGCATTCAATCCAAATACAAATGCATTCTTGAGCAAAGCCAATGAGCGTTAGATAAAGTGATCACAGCCGAGTTTGCTCTTCCACACAGGGTGGTACACCTCGAAAAATTACTGAGTAATCTCACTTAGTTTCTGAACGTTCCCACTGCCATGTGACTAAAGAAACACAATTGTGAAGGGTTATGGTAAAAATATTTCCACATAGGTCAGTTCGGGTATCCCCTCAGAAACCAAGCTTTGACTACCTCACAATCAGGACTCCTCGGGCCCTTGGGCTCACTTGCTGCTGTGCAGGAATGATGAACTACACAAAATGCAGACTTTTAAACTCATATTTAATTGTTTAATGTCATGGCTCTCGGTAGAGCATTGTTGCTTGAAAAATAAATTGGGTAATTCAATTAAATGGCTACAGAAGATACATCATATCAGATGTAGAAAGGCACTAACCCCAGCTTGAACTTGGCGTCCCACATCGCTTCACTTATTTGACAAATGGATTCTTGAAAATAATTGAAACACATGGCTGCCAGCATAGGTCAATAATACTTTTTTGCCATTCAGCCTCTTAACAGCTTCCATTTTTTCTTGCACTGTGCCATTCAGGGCAAAGATTGCATTTGCCTGGTAAATCATGCAAGCATTATTACTAAAATGGGACTAAATGCAATGAAAATGGACTACATAAAAGTAATGGCACTTAAGTAAAAGGAAGACCATCTACCAGGGCAAACACTAAATGTCAGAATTAAATACTATACGACGTTACTTCCATTACAAGCTCATATTATGCACATAAGAAAGCAAACTCTCTAACTACAGCTGCATACTACATTTTCATACTGTTAACTTAACCAATGTTTGTTGGATGCTACTCTTAATCCGGATTTAAGCAGACCTCTACGCCTGCGACGTGAAGAGTTTTCTTCCTTTATAATGCTACATTTAGGCAAAAACTGAATCTGCACCGAAATCTTCAACTGAGCAGCACTCACAGATTTAAACACTTCAGGGTATTTGAAAACACTGAACTACCAGCTGAGTTATCCACAACAAAAAATCTAAGGTTGTCGTCTAAATGAAAAGGTTTTGCAAGTGGAAAAAAAAATAAAAGGGGATGCACATTTTAGCCCATATTATACGCATCCGAAGATATATTGAAAAAAGTCACTAGTTTTTAAATTTTAATTTTATTGTATTAATGACCGTGACTGGTTAAGAGAGAACCAGTAAACAAAGTAAAGTATCAAGGTCCAGGTAACAAAACTTCTTTTTGTTTCACTTTGGAAGCAGAGGCTGCCAATTTCTGAGTGTATTTGGGATGGTGAGGTCTCTTGGTTAAATAAAAAGGCGTCCCAATTTCATAAGATTCTAACCTTCAACAGCCATTCCACGCACAGGAGACACTGCTGGGAGACAAGACCACAGTCAAAATGCACGGGGCCGACTTTGCCTCCTGCCTCTGCCATCAGCAGGTAAATTAACCTCTCTGTTCCTCAGTCTTCACATCTGTAAAGTGAAGATAAAGACAACTCCTACCCTCCTGAGTTACTTAAGAGGATTAATTAAGAACATGCTTAATGTAGTGCCGAACAATAAAGGCTCGAAATATCTATAGGCATAGTAAATAAAAAAGCACATCAATCAAAAAGTGGTTTCATCAGGCGATGTCCTATTTGGATTTTGACATTGGCAGTCTCACGTAAGTTTTCACAGGTCATGTTGGATCTGGGGCATTCTGAAATATAATGCTTATTTTAACATTCATTGTATTAAATTTCTTTCCTTTTGGAATGATAACTCCTTAAAGTAGATGGCCACCAGTGGAATTCACTGATCCTAAGCTTGAGATGAACCAATTTGCTTTCCTTACTAGAGTTGAGCTCTAGTAAGGCTGAGCCTCTTCAGATTTATTAGAGGATAAAAGTGAGTTAAGCAGAAAGAAAGCAAGCCACCTACTACTGAAAGTTTGTAATAATTGTTTACAAAACTCTTCAGATTTTTAACAGCTCACTCATTTTCTCTTTACCTTTTGAGACAGTGACCCCCCTACACACATCACACACACACACACACACACACACACACACACACACACACATGCTCACTCACACTTCTTTCAGCTCCAGTACAGCCAACCCTTGGGTCTCCTGGCTGCCCATAAACATATTCACGTGGGGCAGAGGGAGGTTGGTGGGAGAGATTTCAATTGACTTTACTGTTTTGCTGTTATACCTTCCACATGATTTTGTTTATCAAATAAAAGAATTCAGTGAAGGAAAATTTAATAGAGCTCTGAAAATGGATTTCAAAACTTTAGGTTTGTCCTGGGCTTCCAGTGAGCTGAAGCTTTGTTTAAAAATGACATTCAAAACCCCAAAACACTGGAGTGGCTAGAAAACAGAGTGGCCTTATTTGTCAGAACTATTCTTCAAGCAATGCAAGGGGAAAAAACAATAGGAAAATAAATAAATCTACAGAAAGAATAAATCACAGATCATAGAACTGCATGGTTCAAGTATCAAGATAATGCTCTGAATTTATTATGAAGACGCACTAAAGAGTCTGCAGCTTTGTAGCTACTATTTGAGTATTAGATGAAATTATTTAAAGTTATTAAAGAATTCTGCTTATCTTCATACATAAAATGCAATAATTTAAGGATTATTAGTAGTCTTACGTTGATGTATTGCTCTTACTCTGGTATTCACTGCTTCCTATGATATAATTTTATTTTACATATTCTTTTTGCAAAATATTCATTTCTCAAATTTGAAAATTAAGGACCAGAAAGTGAGAAAATTTGTATGCACACTTACAGAAACAGATTATTTCATTTAATTAAAAAATGACAGTCATACAAAAACAGATTATCTGTATTAGAACAAGGATTTTTTCCTTTTAAAAATTCTAGCAGGGAAATGTACTGGCCCAGGAACTTGATTTAGGCAGAGTATTTCAAAAGTCTCAAGGCTTACTTTTCTCAATTAAGGATTATGGAAACAATCCTGGTAAGCCTAAAGGGTTTTGAATTGTGCTTGTAGAACATTAAGCAAACATGGGTTTCTCCAGATTCGCAAAGCTCCAATAAAACCATGTGTACATAATTAGATCAATCAACAGGAACTGTTATGAGATGTATGTCAGAGGAAGTCTCACGACAAGAAGCCATATAGAGAAAATTAACAGTATCCACCTAAGGCCTAATTGCTCAATACATAGACATAACTAAAATGTAGGATGGTACTAAATATACTAATAAAGTTTGAGGTAATTTTTTAAAATTGGACAAAAATAAGCAAATATGTTTTTAATGTTTCTATTTTAAGGTGCTTTGTACTAACGATCCTCAAAAGCAATGGATTATTTACAAAATAAATTATGTGTTTTCCAATAAAATCTCCCTTTTCTGAACACAATACCTAATGTAATCATTGCTGCTTGGAAGAAAAAGAAAACCCTAAACCTAGAGAATAAAGCATGAAAATGAGCTTTTATTTTAATACTAGACAAAAGAAAAGAAAGGTGAGAGCTACTACTGATCTCAGTCTAAACTGTTTTAGACACTTGTGGATCGAGATATAATTAAATAACTGAAATAATGATTTGAATTTTCTCTAAAATGTTTCAACATGGTGAGCTTTAATGCAAAAAAATTTTCAATGTAAAAATAAAACTTTCTAGAAGAAAAGGGACCTCTTGAATACACTGGACTCTACATCTAAGAATGCAGTGATTTTTATGCACGTGTGTGTTAGTGTGGCAGGACTAATGTAACAAACAGAATAGGCTGGATGGCTCAAAAACATCTATTTTGGAGCAGTTCTATAGTCTGGAAGCCCAAAGTGAAGGTCTGGAAGCTTGGTTTCCTCTGGAATTTATTTCCTTAGTTAACAAATGGCCACTTTCTCATCATATTTTCCTGTGAGCTTTCCTCTCTTTGTGCACAATATGTTCTAATCTCCTCTCCTAGAAAATGCATTTAACAACTGAAGAAATAGCACATACATGCCATTTTCATTAAAATATTCTCAGAAATTTAAAAATGCCATGATTTTATGGTCTTTTTTTTCTATACAGATAACTACCCTTTTTTTCTTGGATTTTCCTTGACAGTGACATGATAAAGTGATAGTAAAGATTCTACCCTGGACTTCCATGCACTCAAAGTCTATAAATCAAGAGTTAGAATAATAATATATGAAAAACATTCTATTCAAAGCTTAAACACTGGGTGGTATAAGATGAATCCCCCAACAAACTTATTCAAGAATCTCATTTTTCCATTCTAATAGACTTTATGTCAAAAATAAAGTTGCACAATTTTCCAAATGCTATTAACAGGTAAAGTTAAATAAGCAAAAAGGCTACATCTCAGGCCAAGACAGCAACATGCAATTATCCCTTGGTCCACACACACAAGTGTCTAATTCTGCTTACTTTCAGAACTCTCCTCTACTTTGGAAAGCTCATCTTCTTGGACTGGCACACTGATGTCCTGAAAATCTTCTCTTCTTTCAGTTAAACTTTCACATTCCAAGCAACAAGTCCCTAATTCCGGCCAACCTTGGAATTATTTTTCCACTAGTTCAGAACCAATTTGCTGGACACCTTTTTCAGGAGCTTAACTTCATTAACACCTATAGGTTTGCTATTTTCTGGAGACTCAAGCACACAGCCGTCAGTCGTACTACTGCTTTGGTACTGAATGTAAACGTCTAAGAGCTGTTAAAAGTATGAAAATGCTCATTCCATTTTGCATAGCTGACTTTCTCTGACATACACATGTCATTGTGGATTTTACTGCTTCCTCACTGACTTGTTTGAAATTTCCACAAGAACTTGCCAGTAGCTCTCACACATCGCTATGCCGAGAGACGACACAGTCTTTTCTGCCTTCAGTGGATTTTTTTCTTTGCTAACTGTATTTCATTTTGTTACCAAATCTTTTAAAGATATTAAAATTGACTAAAATGTGAAAAAAAATTTCAAACCCACAAGATGAAAAAGGTGAGGGACAAAAAACAGAAAAGAGTGCCGTGAATGCCATTCTTAAAGGTCAAGAAAGCCATAAAGAGGATAAAGAGATGCTAAGGTTAGTGGTTAAGAGCTGTATTTCGTGGGTTCAAATCTCTGCTCTACTGTGATCTATTTGTATTCAATTATCCATGCTACTGAAAATCTCTGAGCATGATTTATTCTCTTCATCAATTAAATGTGGATTAAGTTGTATTTGCACTATAAAGAAGTTGCGAAGATGAAGTGAGCTAATGTAGAGAACCTGACTAATACTGATTGCCAAATAAGCAATTTATTGTTGTATGCTATCAGCAATATGAATCAAAATCAAAATATGATTGTATTATTTTATACCTCTTGTGTAATATTTCTACTACTGGAGTAAATCAAATTAATTTTGATAATATTAATAATTCTCCTGATATAGAAAAACACATAAATGTAAGCTCATAAATAGAAGTGGTGAGTCATGAAAATAAATTGTTGAATGAGGTAGCAGAGCTGAGAACTTTTAAATAAAACCATTTAGCTAGGATTTTAAAATTATTTTTTTCTACAGATTTAGCTATTTCCTTAGATAATTTTAAAGATTGATATTAAACTGAAAAATGCTAAAGATCATTAGTAGTCAACAGTAATTCCACAAGAAAAACTAGTTGAAGATAGTTAACAAGCTGTATTTCCAAATACAGCAGTCTAGTGATGGGAGACAGCAAAACTTGGCTCCTCACTTTGTTTCTGTTGTTTATCTGAGTGTGACATCAGACTGTGGGCTCTGTGATGTAGCCAGTTATTAGGCTGAGGAGATGGTCCTCCCACCGTCACACTTCTGCATTATAAAGAGCTATGATACCAGATCCTACAAGGAAGTGGAAGGGAGTATTTTTCCTTTAAAAATCAAACAAAATCTCAGAAAAGCAAATAAGTGAATTAGCATTGGGATTTGAGATAGCCGAATAAGAGGGAGAAAGGAAGGATCCCCACAGGCAAATAGTGAAGGAAAAAATGACAAAAGAATTGGACAGAGGACAGTGTCACTTGAAGAGAAAAAAATCCTGTTTAATTGGGAAATGAAATTAAATAAGAATGCTATAAGAAATTGTTGTGAATATACTTCAAGCCAGGCTGAGAAACTCTAAACCCATTAGCTACATGAAAGAAATTAAAGGAAAAAACTGCTTAGCCTTACCTCTAAGTTAATTTTAATCTGTAGTAAGTTTGAAACTCATTTATGAAAACACAGTAGCTATATCATTGACTAATTTTTACCTTCAGTTGCTGGGGAAGAACGCATCTACTAGGTTAGTGAAGTATACTGTATAGCATTTACTGACAAATATTATTTCACTTGATCTAAAATATGTATGATTTTAATTGTGGTTAGTAATCCACAATCAGAAAAGTCTGCATTAATGAGTAGGCAGGGGAATAGTGAGAATTTTCTTCCATTATTAATATACAATCACCTTTTACTGGTTACTTTGACTGCAAGCACTTGAACTTTCCTATGAACTACACGAATTCTCCGCAGGTGCTATGTCCTTCTGACAGACCTTGAGAAGTTTTACATGTGATCACTCTGACGTTTACAATTAGTCAAGGATGATCATGAAGACTAAGAGCAAATTTAAATAAAATGATTTTCATTTCATTTTTGAAAGTTGGAATAGTGTTATGGGTCCTTCGTGTATTTCAGGAATTTGTTTTCCTATCAGGAAAAAATAAAAGCTAGAACACATTATTATAAATAACACTCTGAACCTAAATTTCTCTAAAATGCATAAAAATAACATGAGAAAGAAATTAACATACCTAAAATGACTCCAAAGAGTATAAAAATGTGACAATACAAGCATACATATATAAAAAATCTAAAAGTACAGCCATCAACACTCCTTCAGTCCTTAGCAAACGTGTATGATTTAGTAAAATCATAATAGACTGATTATCTTTATATTATTGCATATAATTTAAATAATTTATATTACTTTATATTAGCACATATAATTTAAATGGTCATCAATATTAAAGAATTTTCATGGGGGTAGTCTGAACGATTCTTGGTGGTGCTGATTTTATTCACATATATATACAAGTGTACCCATATGCTATGCATATGTGTTTATAGGCACACATATGAACTGCTTGTATGTATTATATCCATGCATGTGTACATAGGTATTGAAAGCACATGTACAAATATGTCTCCTGTGCTCTTATCTTTGTTATTAAGCCTCTAGTTTTACAGTCCAAATCAATGTATTAGCTTTTAATGATCATGTAACAAATTACCACAAGCTTAGTGGCTTATGAGGTCTGAAGTGTCCCCTAAATTTCGTGTTTTGGAAAACTCAACCCCAGGCAGCACTGTTGGGAGGTATTTGGATCGTGGATTCTGCTGCTATGAAGAGGCTGGCTGGGGTACTCTCACTCTCTTTGTAAGCACACAGCCTGCCCCTGCTGCCAGCCCTCTGCCCGTTATCAGGAAGATGCAGAGAGAAACTGCTCATCATCTCTGAAGGTTTCATCTTGGGCTCCCCAGCCTGTGAAAAGAAACTGTGAAAGGAAAAATTTCTTTCCTCTGTAAATTATCCAGCCTCAGGTATTCTTTTATAGCAGCCCAAAATGGACCAAGACTGTGCTAAATACAATTCACCTGTGTCATCTTCAAGCTCAGGGGGGTCATCAGAAGTGCAGAATGGGAGCAGATTTGGCTACAATGAGGTATCAGCAGGACTTGTCTCTTCTAGAAGGAAGGCTCTGCGGATCTGTGCTCCTGCCTTTTCCTGCATACTGAGACTTTCCGGATTCTTTCTTTGTTTCATGATCCCCTTCCTTCTTCAGCGCCAGCAGCTGGGTGCCTCTAACTTCTTCCTCCACAGGCACATTCTCTCAGTCTCCTCGCCTCCCTGCTCCTCTCTGTGATCAGAGATCCAACACAACAGAAAGGAGACAACAGTACTCCCGGACCTCTCTGAGACATTCGCACAGCTAGTGCACACCCCTGGGTGCTGGGAAGACCAACCACTCACATTAAGCTTGAAGGAGAGAGTGCACGGGACAAACCCAGAGAGGGTGTGGCTGGAGCAGGAGCATCCGCTGGACCCTATGTAGATTGTGCCCCGTTGTGTGAAGGTGCGAAGTCCACTGAGGAAGAACCCTGCATAGGCACTGTGGGCCTCAGTACCTGCTGAGCCACCTGTCTCTTCTGCTAGGATGTAGAGCTTGGGGTGTGAAATAGTCTCCCTGGCAAGTCCATTGGACCTGGTTGCTGTGACTGGGGGCAATGACACAGATAGAGAACCAGAGGGCAGCAGTAGCAAGGCTGAGCAGTGGAGTGCAGAGAGGAAGGGCTCAGGCATATGGACACACAGAGCAGAGACTGGTTAAGGGGGCTCCCGTGGATACAAGTGTGGCAACCGATGAGGACAGCACAACAGAAACCATGATGCAGAGACCCAGGGGCCTTAGCGCAGGCCAAGGGGCCAACGAGGCTTTGGTCCAGCAGCAGCTGAGGCTTTGTCCTTCCCTCCGGATGCCACTGGCACTGCTGGCTGGAAACAGTGCCTAACAGCAGCAGCCCAGCTGGAGAGAAGGCCCCAGCAGAGCAGGCCATGGAGGTCACGGGTGGGCCTGACGGGGGAGACAGCGCTGAGACCACCGTGGTGAGCAAGGGGACAGCAGCCTGGCCATGGTGCCCCTCAAACCAGAGAACCTACACACAGGGATGCCAAGCCACTCCGGACATCCATCTAGCAATCATGGCAGGACAATTGTCCTTCTTCCCCCATCACCACCTTTTCTTCTTTTTGCTTATCTGTCAGTATTTTGCTTCATCTTAAACTAGGATTGATTCTCTTATACGTGCACGTGTGCAGATAATGATGTGAATTAGTTCTGTTCTGCTGTCACATTTTCCTGAATCAATTGTCACTCCACAGCTATATTAGCTTTCTTTTGATTCTTAGTACAATAACAGGATACAATCTCCTCGTCTCTTCTCTCACTGCCATTTATATTCTTTTCTCTCCATTTTTTTGTTTTTCATGTTTGGTTCCATTTTAATTAGGTTATGTCTGTGGTACAAAACAAATACATTCATTCTGTGATATATACATATAGGTATATATCTATATCTATAAGATCTATATCTATATCTATATCTATAAGATATATATATCTACACCTATAAGATATATATCTATATATGATATATATCTAATATATAAGGTATATATATATATACATATATACATATGTATATAGATAGATATATATATTTCTTGCATCTTGATCCCTGACCCACACTGTCACACACACACATACACACACACACACACACACACACACAAACACCTCATCTCTGCTTTCTTTTTTTTTTTTTTATTGGTAGCAGGGATCAAACTCACTACCACACACTTGCAAGGCAGGTGCTTATGCTGCTGAGCTAAATCCCCAGCCCTCATCTCTGCTTTCTTTACTTCTTCTAAAATACCTTGTGTCTCTGGACTTTTCCCGCCTTTTTTCTTTTATCTCCTTTCCTCTTTTCCTTATAATCTTCTCCTCTCTTTTAAATACAAGGATTAATCTGAACATCAGTAAAGTTTAATTTTTCAGTCTGTTGGCCTTTCTTGGGAAAGCAAAATAATACCATTTCCTTAGAAAAGGTGCTTGAGTGCCTAAAATTATTCATACCTAGTTTCTTGGCCTCTCAGGTTACTGGTAGTTACTCTCTCAAAACAGTGTGAGGGACTGAACACAGCACTCAGAATAAACTAGGGGGAAACTCTTAGACATGAAGACATACAAAGTTGCTCGCCAAAAAGTCCACTCTTGTCAGTGGAAAAGACAGTCATTCCACCAAGTCTGCAAATTTCAAAACAGTCACAACTATGAGAAAACAAAGCAACAAGATACTGCCAATAACCCTTAGCTCCCCCAAAACTGATCCCAGATACTGAAGAGAATGAAAGTCCACACAAAGAATTCCAAAAACTACAATACTTAAAATGATTCAGGAGATCAAAAAACACAAACAACTGAAAGAGTCAATACTAAAATGATCAATGAGCTTAAAGAAGATGAAAATAAGCAGCTTAATAAATTAAGAAAAATAATGCAGAATATGAAAGACCCCATCAATAATGAGGTAGAGCTTATGAAAAAGGCATCAATTAGAAATCTTAGAAAGGAAAACCTTAATAATTCACATAGAAGATTCACTTGAAAGTCTTAGTACTGGGCAAGATAAATCAGAAGAAATATTATGAAGATCTGAAGATGAACATTTTGGAACAGTCAGCCAATATTAATGAAAAAGCACAAAAAAACACTGAAAAGAGATTTTAGATGACTCTAAAAGCACAACTTTAAGAAGTGGTCCAAAAGGAGTGTCCGAGGAAAACTGAAACCCTTCAGTGAAAACAATAAAAAAAGAAATTCATGGGGCCGGAGAGTTAGCTCAATGGTATGAGTGCCTGCCTGGCAAGCCCTAGGTCGTGAGTTTGATCCCTGGTACCGAACAAAACAAAATGCAACAAAAAAAAGAGAGACATAAATTCATGACATTTTACCTAGTACTGCATTAAAATATTAAATATTAAAAAATATTTAAGAGAATCCTAAAATGAGATGAGGATAACAACCATCATTAGGTCAAGGGAAAGAACAAACCTCATTGTAGAAGTTAAATAGAAAACAGAAACAAATCAAGTACTGGAAAAAAGTCAACAAAAAAATACCCAAGCTAAACCATACCATACAACAAATGGACTGAACAGGTATCTACAGCATGTTTCATCTAAAAATAGTATAATATGCATTCTTCTTAGCAGGTCACAGAACTTTCTCCAAAATACACAATATCGGTTGGAACTTGGGGTGCTAACCGAAAAATCAATGAGCCATCCTTCCTGGTGGGTGGTTCGAGCAAGCCATGGGTGTGCCAGGGAAAGAACAAGTCAGCGTCTCCTGAGAATCAGCCATGCTGGAACTTGGGGGACCAACCAAGAGAGCAGTGAGCTAGCCTTTCTGATAAGTGGTGCATGCCATGGGCATGTTAGGGAAAGAATAAGTCAGTGTCTCCCATGAACCTACCAGTGCGTGGGCTGGGATGATTTTGAGGTCAACCAGAATTTATAGCAACTAAGATACATAAAGCAACTAATTGCTTGTATTGTTTGGTTGATTATGCTGTCCTGGGGCCAGAGGTCTGAGCATGTCTTGGGAGGATGACAGTATGCAATATAGCAAATATGGGGCATTTCTTTCTATCTTGTCTTTGAAGGCCAATATTGCTTTCACTGTTTTGCTTTGTTCATATTAATTGTTTTGCTCTATTCAATATTCTGTTTTGATTGGTTTTATAGTGTTTCATTTTGGGTTTGATTTTTCTATACCTGATGGAATGAACAACTATTTTGAAGATAATGAGATATACTATGATACCTATTATTGTTATGCCGGTATCCTGCTCTGAAGTTCTATACCAGTTTCACTGCATTGTCTTGATTGGCTTTGTTCTGTATTGTTTTGTTGTACTGTTTTCTGTATTGTTTTGTTGTATTTTACTATCTTTAAAATAGAAAAAAGTAGACAATATTTTAAGCCATAAAACATGTTTTAATAAACTCAAACACAGAAGTAATATCTTGCATCCCATCAGATCACATGGCATCAAACGAAAACAACAGAAGAAAATCACAGAAATTACACAAACACATGGAGAACGAATAATATACTCCTGTGTGGTCAATGTCACAGAAAAAAATCAGGGAAAAATTTAAAAATTCCTAGATTTAATAGTAATAGAATCCTAGAAACAAAGAGTTCTTAACTGAAATAGTAATAAACACAACATATCAGCATATGTTGGAATCAATGAAAGTAGTTCTAAGAGAAAATTTTTTAGCTAAGAGTGCTCACAGTAAAGAAACACAGTGATTACAAATAAGTAACCTAATGGTACATCTCAAGTATCCAAAAAAGCAAGAAAAACTAAACTCAAAACCAGTAGGAAGAAAGAAATAATAAAGATCAGAGGTGAAATTTAGACTAAAAATATAATCAATGAATCAAAGAGTTGACTTTTTGTAAAGGTAAATGAGATTGATAAATCTTTAGCCAAACTTGCCAAGAGAAAGAAGGCCCACATAAATAAAGTTAGAAGTGAAAAAGGCAAATTACAGATACCACATCAATGCAGTGGGTTATCAGAACTTACTTTGAAAATTTATATTCCTATAAATCAGAGAGTATAGAAGAAATAGATAAATCCCCAGACACATATGCCCTACCAAAATGAAACCAAGAAAATGTAAAAAACCTTAACAAACATGAAGGAGTAAAATTGATTTAGAAATAAAAACTATATTAATACAGAAATGCCCAACACCTGATAGATTTGTGGCTATTTTCACTAGATCTTTAGAGAAGAACTCACACAGATGCACCTCAACAATTTCCATATAACAGAAATGGAAGGAATGCTTGCAGATTAATTTTATGGAGCCAGCATTACAGCAAAACCAGGTAAGAGCAAAATGAAAAAGAAAATTACAGATGAATATCCTTTATGAATGTAATCACAGAAATCCTTAATAAAATCCTTACAAACAGAATTCAGTAACACATTAAAAAGATCATTGATCATGAATAAGTTGGTTTTATCCCAGAAAGAAAAGCATGATTCAACATACAAAAATTCTAAAAAATGTGTTCCAACATATAAGTAAAGCAAAGGATAAAAATCATATGATCAATTGGGAATATAGCTCAGCTGCACAGTGTCTGCCTGGCAAGCAAAAGGTCATGAGTTCGATTACCAGCACAAGCAAGCAAACAAACAAACAAAAAAAAATCACAAGATCAATAGATGCAGAAAAAGTCTTCATGATAAAAACTCTGATAAAAATAAGTATAGAAGGATCTTACATCAAACAGACAAAGGCTGCATATGGCAGTACCACAAGCATCATGATTCTGAATGGGAAAAACTGAAAGTATTTCCTCTAAAATCAAGAAAAAAATAAGAGAATCCGTTCTCCCCACTCTTGGTCAACAGAATACTTAAAACTTGAATCAGAGCAATCAGGCATGAGAAAAGTAAATAAATAAAAGGGAGAGAAACAGGAAAGAAAAAGTTAAATTCTCCCTACTTGCAGATATCATGATTTTATAGGACAGAAAATTACAGGGTACAAAATCAGCAGTGTTCCTGTACACCAATAATAAGCTCACTAAAATATGCTGGGAAAGCAGCTGTATTAACAGCTTAAAACCTTACAAACCTAGTAACCAACCTAATCAGAGGTAAAAGTCTTCTCCAGTGGAAATTATAATATGCTAAAGAAAGAAATTGAAGACCACATTATAAAATGGAAAGATCTCCTTTGGTCATGCACATATTATCAAAAGAAATTTACAGATGCCATCTCTGTTACAATAGCAACGATATTTTTCACAAGGAAAAATACTGAAATTCAGATGGAATCTGAAAAGACTCAAAATATCCAAAGCAATCCTGAGCAAAAAGAGTGATGATGGAGGCATCACATTATTGAGATTTAAGTTACATTACAAAACCACAGTAGCAAAAACAGCATTGCATTGGTATAAAAATAGTCATGTAAATCAATGGACTAGAACAATGGAGCAGAAACAAGCCCATGAAGGTACAACTCTGAGTTTTGATAAAGAGACCAAAAGCATAAGTTGAAGGAAAGACAACGTGTTTAACAAATGGCACTGAAAAAAACCTGAATATCCACTTGCAGAAGACTGAAATTAGAAATCCATCTCTCACCCTGTATTAATATCGAATCAAAATAGATCAAAGACCTAGATATAAAACCAGAAAGCTAGGAACTGGTGGAAGATAACATAGATGAAGCACATGAGAATACAGGTACAGGCAGGGATTTCCTGAATGAAACACCAGTAACACAAGAAATAATAACACGAATCAACAGATTACATCAAACTAAAAACCTGCAAATTTTTAACTGACTGTTCATTATGTCCTATTTTTTCAATTCAGAAATCAGACGTTCCCATAATATAGTGCAAATTTCATCGTTCCTGTGCATGCAGTTTCCCTCGCAGTGAAACGCATAGCTTTTACATAGTTTACAGAGACTGACACAATCCAGTCTCTGGCTACTTCCACTCTCTCTCCACTGTCATTGTCTTTGGTTCCTTATTCTTTATTGAAAGTGCCAGATGTGCCTTGATCAGGCACATTCTGCTTCTTCTACTGTCTCAAGGACTAAGTTCTTTCCTCTTCAGGTCTGCTATGACCTAGGGATCATCTCCTAAAAACTCACACACTGAAATTTTGACCTCCAATGGGAAGGCATGGAAGGGTAAAGGGATCATTAAAAGCTGAGGCCTACAGGGAGATGATAGCAAACGGCACCACTGAAGGGGTGAATGTTTGCTTGCAGTCATGAGTGAGCTCAGGGAACAGTTAGTTACTAGAGAACTGATTCTTACAGAGCAGCCCCCTTTGTCTATTCTGTCTCCTGTGCATGCTTCCTCTTGCACATGCTTTGCACACACTTGCTTCTCCTTCCACTTCTCTGTCACCATTGGTGCAGCACAAAACACACTCAGAACCTGAGCGTTTGCAGCTTGTATACCCGTGAACTTTCTTGCCTACCATGAGCCAAAATAAACCTGTTCTCTTTGAAAGTTCCCAATGATGGTCATTTTGTTACAGTAACACTAAACAGACTAGGACAGGATCTTTCTAAGTGTCACCTGCTGATTCAGTACTTCTCTAACTGTACTTGAAAAAGGTAACACTACATTGTTTTTCTTCTGTCTCGCTCTTTGTAGCCTAGAAAAATAACATTTTAATTTTACTTTTTGAGTATGTTTCTGCTTCATTAGATGGTAAGAAGACCCATGAAGCCCCACCCTTTCTAAAATTTTTGTCCTTTTCATTGTTGCTTTGATCATTTGTTTCCTCACTGCAGTGTTAGTGAACACCTGAAAACATGCCTGATATATAGTAAGTACTTTATAAATATTTAGGGCATACATTAATTTCTGTAAGATACAGTTTTCTCGCTATCAAATTTTGCAATTTATTTTGGCCATTGTGAAAATCATGGGTTGTTTTTTCAGGATGGCAGAAAAAGTGTTAATGAAAAGAAAATAAACACTTCCTATCTAAGCATGGAGCCCTTCTTTGTTTTGGTCCCGAGGATCGAACTCATGACTTCACACTTGCCAGGCAGGTGTTTGTGCCACTGAGCTATACCTCCTGGCCCTAATAGAGCCCTTCTTAAAGGACATTGGGACTAAAAGAGTAATATGAGGAATAAGTACAAGAATTTAAAGGTAAAGTAACAAGACATCAGATCAGTGTCAAAAGCGTATTAACATTTACAGGACAAAAACCCACAAACATAAATGATATGTCATGTTCCTTGTTCAAAGGAAGATGAACATGGATTTTTCAGAAAGCTTGGTAATATATGAGTTACCGTCTTCTGAGTCAGTGTGGCAATAAAACTTTGCTGAAGGAATTTCCTATAGAGGAAGGTAATCAGGTTACAGGTTTTAAGGTTTTTAGATATTAAGCCTGCATATCTTTATAATGAAACATATTTAAGCGACTTTGCATGCATTCTTCTAATAAAGCTAAATTTTAATTTTAAGTATAAGATTCATATGTGCACTATGTCAAATACTTTCATATTATGATTAAAAACCAACTTCTATATAGTTTTCCCTAAAGTATCCTTTTAATACATTTTTGAAGACCTCATTTAAATATATTATGTAAATTATATTAAAAGTCAGTAATCATATTTATTCTTGTGTTTCCTTCTAGATTTACTGATATATTTTTCCTACATAAAATCAAAGTACTCCAAATAAACTAACATCTGACCAAAATGACATTTGTATTCTAGAAAATAT
This sequence comes from Dolichotis patagonum, assembly GCA_004027295.1. Lineage (NCBI taxonomy): Eukaryota > Metazoa > Chordata > Mammalia > Rodentia > Caviidae > Dolichotis > Dolichotis patagonum. Next base: position 45,248 of record PVJX010014175.1, read on the forward strand.
GGTTAATTGGAAAGATGCAACTCAACAGCTAATACCTACATTTTCCTAGTTAGTAAAGTATTAGTATCAAATGAATTTGAGTTCTGCTCCCCAAAACAAACATAATAATGATTTAAGTGGCGATAGTAGATCACTTAATGAAATATAAGAAGTTTTCAATCCTTTTCCTGTCTTTTAAGGAAAATGAAACTAATTAAATTTTTCTAGGCAGTTAAGAATCCATACACCTTCCTAAGCACATTAGATAATGCAATTTATATACACCGGTCCTCATTTTGCCTTAGAGCATTTTTTTT
>PVJX010014176.1:0-45540 GCA_004027295.1 Dolichotis patagonum
ACAACAGTTTTAAATAAGATCAGTCAATACAAAGTAGCAATCTAACAAACCAGATTCAAATAAGATCAGCCATAATAAGACAGTATAAGTTATAAAGGGCTTCAGGTTAAGTTGATAGGAAAATTAGGGGTGATTACTGTAATATGTCCTCTTATTTTTGGGATAGCTGACCATGTCCTCAAGTCTAGCGTAAGTAGACGAACTGGAACAGCACACAATCCATCCCAGCAGAGTGGTGAGAATAATGTAAATTTTAAATCTTGTTACCCCATTAACAGTATCCTCTGCCTCCCTTTTTTAGAGAATTCCTCCCCCTTTCACTCCCATGGGGTGCACTGTTTGTTTTTGGTCTCACTGCCTCCCTATATAGAGCAGCTCAATGGATCCTATCTCCTGATCTACTCTGCCTGTGTTTCTCTCTGTTAGTATTTCAAGGCCCTCTATACTAGAGATTATAGCCTATCTTCTCTGCCTCATTTCTGCTATTCTATTTTTCTGCCAATGATAGTGTATTTTTCTCTTCCACTCCACTGTCTGCCTCGTTCACTGAGGCCTCTCTGCCACTGTTCCTGAAATGCTCGTGTTCTAGGTGTGAATCTTCTGTCTTGACAAAATTATGCATTTGACTATTTGTTACTCTTATGATGTCTGCTAATTCTTGTTAATAGATTAGTTTTTTCTCTTTCTTCCAAAGCACTTCTTAATCTTCTTATCATCTTTGTAATATCACTTGCCACACTTTAAGAATCTTACCTGCCTGTGCATTGTTCTCCCCACTTCATTTTTAGTAGAATCTTAGAGTTTAGCAAAAAGCCAGGACTGAGGAAGTGCTTGATAAGTATTTAGTGATCAGAGTAAAATAGTGGTCACCCATACATAAACAAATGCTTTTCCCAGCTATCTCATCCAGCTTTCTCTATTTTGATTCCTTCCTCTGTTTGGCTGCCTATTCTAATTACTTCAGCAGAAATCTACTTGCAATCATTGCCTCTCTTGCTGAGTTTTACCTGCTATTTTTATTCCTACTGAAATGACAGAATTAAAGCAAGAGAGCATTTATGTGTCCAGATATTTTTTATTTTGCATAGTCACTCATCAGAATCTCCTCCTTTGGATTTTAAGTGTTTATTGAAACTATATTCCCCTTGCACTTTTTGTATAATCAGAGCTAAGGGTAGTATATGACAAAACTGTATCTGTACAATGTAGAGGGACTATGTAGGACTATGTAGATGTAACATTGTACCATACATGTCACAGTGCTCAGGGTAAGTAGTCGCTAGCTACTAGTAAAGTCAACAAAATAAACAGACTTTCCAATTCTAAGATTATTGCTACATGGGGGCTCCAATGTCCCTGAGTTTATCATTAGAAAATACCAGGAAGAAAGAACAGAAGTCAGATCGTAACTTATAACCTGGGTTTTTCAAAGAAATAGCAACTTCATTTTCTTGTAAGATGTCTTTACAATTTGAAGTTGTACAAAGAGAAAGATAATTTTTGATGCATCATGAGATTGGCAAATCTCATTGCTTCGTTTTTTGAGATCTGGAGTTTTTGCTTCAGGAATCATACATTTCCTAGCATCATGTTTCACCATCATATTTGCTTTACATAAACATTAAACCATTATTTGTTTAAGTACTGAAATAGTACAGTGTTACGTTTTATATTTTATAACTAACATTTTAATAACTAACTTCACATTTAGATAACTTTTCTTGCAAAAGTGAATTTACCCAATGGGATGTCCATAGACAGACACATTACATTTTATAATAAATAGTTTTCTCTACATCTAGAGAAAAGCACACCAGTGCTGAGTGTATAGGCCTTTAACTATCAGATCATTTGGGAATTTGCAATGCCACATATATTTCAGCAAGGCATTCAAATAGTCTCTCAGGATTTTAAACACTCCTGGTTATGAAAACAAATTTTCATCTTTATTTTTCAAAGCTGTCTCCTTACATATAGCACTTCAGAAAAATCACCATTAATGGTTTTACTGGCTGATTGCTTAAGAGTTAATTGTTTCAGCACCTGGGCAGGAAGCTATTTTGGCAGAAACTCTGTTTTCTTCAAGTGCTCACCATAAAATTCTGGATAGAGGATTGTTATAGGGCACTTAAAAAAAGTATGGAGGTCAGAAGACTACTTACTAATGTGTTAGCTGAAGAAATTACCATGGGCTCATTTGGAATATGGAAAAAGTTTTTTAGTTATAACTTGGCATTAAAAGTGCATATTTTTTTCTGGGTTTTGGGTGTATAATTGTAATACTTATTTAAAACATATCAATTAATCTTACTAACTTCTTTCCCCCTAAGAGAATTATTTAATACCTTTAGATAAAGTAGAGCTTGATCTCTTTTATCTCTTAGTTTCCTAAATTAATATGGGGGTGGGAAGATGAGAAATTTGACTAGTTTATTTTATTTTATTGTTTATTTGTTTGTTTATGTCTTTTTGAGACAGAGTCTCACTATGCAGTTCAGGTTGGTCTTGAACTTGCATTGATCCTCCTGCTTTCGTCTCATGAATGCTGGGATTACAGTTGTATACCATCATGCCCAGCTAGCTAGATTTTTATCTTCTCTCTCCCAACCCCCCTGTCATTTTGTTTGTTAGTGCATTTTAAATAAGGCTACAAATGACTAGATGCATACTCACAGTGCTCAGGGTAAGTGTTTGCTACAGGTGTGGTCTCACAGAATAGAATTTCTTGAAATTACTTTTGGCTATTGGGCTTTGCTTCTTGAATATAATATGTCACAGATTGAACCATGTGGGGCCAAGTTTCAGGAGGATGACATGTTCTAAAAAAAGACAGCATCCTACCTGTAATTATCTTTTTTATAATTCTCTATCCATTCAACCCTTGTTCTATGAAACACCAGATCATTGATAGGCTGTACTACAGGGCATCAACAGAGCTCCTTGTGTTTATATGAGCTTCAGCAGGAGCACTAGTCTACTCAGTCTGCATGAAATAACACTACTCTTACTTTGAAATCCCCAGTATGCTTCTTTCTAAGCTCATTCCTGTCATGGTGAACATTATTATAAAGTTTATATTTTCCAGTCTTGGCTTTTCTTTGTACTTTTACTGTGTTTTAAAAATTATATTTAATTTTACATATTTTAGAACTTAATACAAGTTAATTATGTATATACTCTTTTAGGACTCAGTTTTGCTTTTTAAATTTATTTTTATAAGCATTTTATATACTTAGCATTCTACATGATATTTGCTATACAAGGCATAGTGAATGATTATTACTATGAAATAAATTAACAAATTGTCTCCTTAATTAACATTTTTGAAAGCATTGAAAGCTATAAGCATTTTTTCACTATAAGTTGTAGTATTGTCACCTGTGATAATCATACTATATATTAGATCTCTATATTTATCTGTTTTACAAAACTGCACCTTTCTAATGACTTGTTTTATTCATTCAATCATATGTTCCTGCAATTCTTCCATACTGTACCTTGTAGCTGAAATAAATTTATTTTCATTAATGTATATTTCTCTATAAGACTATTCCACAATTTAATTGTCATTCCAATTACTACTATGCCTGAGAAAAAGTTTACAGGGGTAAGTATTCTGACAACTTTGCATTGTGTAGAATTATCATTTAAAGAAACTTTCATGCCTGATGATTTAAAGAAAAACTCTCACATTTGATTTTATTTCACTGGAGATGGACTTTTAGGTTGGGACTAATTACCCTAGTGCCTTCAGGTTTCCAGTGATAGAACAGAGTTCTGATAGCAGTTGTTTTAGTTACTTTTCTCATTGCTGAGACAAAACACCTGACACCCAACATTAAAGGAGGAAAGGTTTACTTGGCGCACAGTTTGTTGAGGTTTCAGTCCATAGCTGGCTGCCTCCAGGCAGACAGGCCTGAGAGGAAAAGCATTCATGGGTTCAGAAGGTAGTAAAGAAACAAAGGTGAGGTGACAAGATTCTTTCTGTTCTTTAGATTGCATGCAGGCTACGCATCCTTTGATAGGTGTAGCACTACCATCCTTAATCCCAGCATCACACACTCTAGATTCAGCCACCTCTGAAAAGCCTGCACCCATGACTGCATGAGGCTTTGGGGGGGACACCCAGACATAAGCCATAAGAGCATTCAAATTCCTTATCTCTTGTAGAAAGCTATATTGCTTGGAAGTTTGTCACTCCCTTTGGTCACAGGATTCTGAAGCTTAAAAATAATGCACTTTGTTGGGTTTATTTTCATCCATCGTGATAAACACTGATAGAATTTTCAAATTTGGAAACTCTTGTCTTTTATTTCTGCTTCTATTTAGATGCCAAATTTCCTAAGATAGTCTTCAAATTGTTTTATCTTTTCTTTGTTTTCCTTTTTTAACATTTCTGATACACTTTCTGTGAATATTTTCTTAAATTTTCCTATCAACCCTTCAATTGAGATTTCATATTATATTGCTAATTTTCAGATCTTTGCTTATCCTCTGAACATTTTTTAAAGTTAAAATAGTGTTCTTCTTGTTTTATAATTGTAATACATTTTCTTATTTTTTTATGATATTTATACTAGTACAATAATACCTTGGTTCACAAATTTAGTTTATTGCACAATTCTGGGAAAGATGGCCATGGTTGTTAGTCACCTGATGTAGAGTTAGTAAACAGAAAAATAGTTTGCCAAATGCTTGTTTGCAAACTGAGTTGCTCACAAACAAAGGCATTTGTGAGCTAAGTTACTGTATTTTTTTTTCTCTTTTCAAAGTCTTTACTTTCTCCTAGTTGCCTTTTTTTTTTTTTTTTTTTGGTGGGAGGCTATATTTTAAAGCAAGAGATCTTCCACTGTTAGCTAATCTGTGTCTGCCTAATCAAATGGAACAGTGGGGCCCTAAAAGGCTGATTGGGATAGTTGTGCTGATGAATGTGTCTTGTTGACAGATTTCACTGCATGATGACTGGGTTGTTTTGTGGGGAAACTCCTATAGGTTCTCTATGGGGTACTTTTAGGTCTTGTCTTTTGAGATGATGGTTATGTTCCCCAGGAAGTTACTGCAGTCTGCATGGCAGAGCTTTATACTCCTGCCTACCAGCATCTGAGGTGCCAAGTGAAAACAGAGGATTGAGAGTTTCAGCTTTGGAAAGTAAGGTTCTTCTTAGGTTCCCTTAGCTTTCAGGATTAGCTACTCTTAATTGTAGCTGGTATGTTTCAGTTCACATTTTTAAAAACTTCTTTACAAGATGAAATTCCTGACTGTTGCTGATATGAGGGAAGAAATAGCAGTTCATCATTTTCTAAATGGACATGCAACTAATATTCCAGTTTTTATTCCCCATCCTTGATGTTGGCTTCCTGAAAACCTGATGTCACCAGTTCATGATATTTTTGGGTGTTCTACTGCATAAATTGGATTGAGTTAGGGATTTCTCATCTGACAACCCTTTCACAGGTCTTCTCTCTACCACAAATACACTAACTTGCATATTTTTTTTTTGTTGTATCTGTTACCTGTTTTCCATTCTTTTCCTCCTATTCTACCTCATTTTTCTTCCCCCCCTTTCTTGTTCTCATCTTTCATTTCATATCTAATGACAAAAGAATCTTTAAAGAGGGAGGTAGGAGCGTATAGGTATTTGTTTATAACAGACAGGAGCACACTCTCATACTGCTTTGGAGTTGGTATTTACAGAGTCAAGTGATGCTAGTTGGTAATTTTGTTTCTTTTAATTTTGATTACATTGATTAGAAAAGGTAAGAAAAAGAGAGGAATTAACCTAAATTTTATAAATTCACAAAACCAAAATTTATTATGCAATGTTTTGACATGGACAATAAAACAAATGAAGCAAAGATTCTATCTTAGACATTTAGCATGAAGAATGGCATCCACCCTTCAAATTTTAAAGGAGGAAATTTAATGAAAGAATATGTCTCGAGGATCAAAGTAACAAAACCTGCAAAATTTCAATGGAGGTGCCAAATGCAGGATGAAAGGAGAGCAAACCCTGCAGTTGGACAAGCAGTTTTGAGTAAAAGAGTAAGAAACTTCCCTTGGGATCAAATCATCTGTGGGCCAAGTTTTAATCTTGAGTCTTTTCTAAGTTGAGAAGTGCCTATTGCACATGTGCCTTTGATGTTATAATTGAAAGCCTTTCTTTACCTGTCAACTCACAACCTGCCTGAGTTTAATGATCAAACCATACAGAAGCTCCAGTTAATATGATTTTAAAAGAAAAGATGGATCTCAGAATAGGTATTGATGATCTTCTGTATTTCCACAGGATCTGTAGTGATTTCACCCTTTCCATTCCTTACTGCATTGATTTGAGTTTTTTCTTTCCTTTTTTTTCCCTTTTTTTGATAAGGTTGGCTAGGAGTTTATCAGTTTTATTTATTCTTTCAAAGAACCAACTTTTTGATTCATTACTTCTTTGCATTGTTTTCTTAGTCTCAATTGCATTAATTTCTGCTCTCATCTTTATAATTTTGTCTTTCTTTGGGCTTTGTGTGTGACTTGTTCTTCTTCTTGAAGTTTGAGGTGTAACATTAGATTGTTTATTTGTGTTTCTTCTATTTTCCTGATATGAGCATTTACCTCTATAAATTTCCCTCTGGGGGACTGCTTTCATTACATCTCACAGGTTACAGTGAGCTGTATTTGAATTTTTGGTTGGTTGTATATATTGTATTATTTCTTCTTTAATTTCCTCTGTGACCCATTGGTTGTTCAGTAGGGTGCTATTTAATTTCCATGTGTTTATGGAACTTTTGTGATTTCTTTTGTCATTAATTTCCAATTTCAGTGCACTATGGTCAGATAATATACATGGGATAATTTCAATTCCTTTAAGTATGTTCTATGGGTTAGTATTTGTTCTATTTTAGAAAATGTCCCATGTGCAGCTGAGAAGAATCTGTGTTCTGATGTTTTTGGGTAAAACACTCCGTATACATCTACTAAGTCCATTTGTTCACAAGTTTGATTCAGTTCTGCTATTTCTTTGCTGATTTTTTTTTTTTTTGTACCAGGGATTGAACCCATGACCTTGGGGTTGCCAGGCAGACACTTATGCTGCTGAGCTAAATCCCCGGCCCCTGGTTTTTTTGTCTAGGTGATCTAGCTGTGTCAATGGGTTGTTAAGGTCCCCTGTTATTATTGTATTATTTAGAATCTGTTTTCTGATGTTTTTGAGTAGAACACTCTGTACACATCTACTAAGCCCATTTGTTCACAAGTTTGATTCAGTTCTGCTATTTCTTTGCTGATTTTTTTTGTCTAGTTGATCTAACTGTCTCAATGAGTTGTTAAGGTCCCCTGTTATAATTGTATGATTTCTTATTTGATTTTTAATGTCTGTTAATATTTGTCTTATATAGTTAGGTGCTCTTAAATTTGGTGCATATATATTTATGATTGTTATCTCTTCCTTTTGAAGTTTTCCACTAACAAGTATGTAGTGACATTTATCTTTTTTGATCATTCTAGGTCTGAAGTTCATATTTTCTACAAACAGAATTGCTATTTCTGCTTTTTGCTGGGTTCCTGTCACATGTATTGTTTTCCATCTTTTAACTTTCAGTCTATGAATTTCCTTTTGAATTAAATGTTTTTCTTTTATACAGCATATTGTTGGATTTTGTTTCTTTTTTCTTTCTTTCTTTATTTTGGTGCCAGGGGTCAAACTCACAACCTCATGCTTACTAGGAAAGCACTTTAGCCACTGATGTAAATTCCCAGCCTGTTGGATTTTGTTTCTTAATCCACTCTGCCAGTCTGTTTCTTTTGATCAGTGAATTGAGGCCATTTATGTTAATGGTTATAACTGATATGTATTGGCTTATCTTTGTTACATTATCTTTCTGCTGTTGGTTCCCTACTTTTCCCCTCTGTTTAATTGCTTGCCCTGTTTGTTGATTTCATACACACACACACACACACACATACACACACACACAGATTGGGAAAAGATTTTTTGCCAACTGTCCCTCAAAGGACTTTTATCTAGAAATATAAAAAAATTGAAAAAAATGAAGCCCCCCAAATTTAAAGACCCAGTCCAAAAATGGACATCTGAGATGAATGCATAATTCTCAGATGAAGAAATACAAATGACAAATAAATATACAAAAAAGTTTAACAACATTGTCATTTAAGAGATGTAAATTAAGACAATTCTAAGATATCTTCTCACTCTAGGAAGAATGGGTAACATCAAGAAATTAACCAATAACAATTGTTGGCGGCAGTGTGGGGAAAAAGGAACTCTTCTGCACTGTTAGTGGGAGTGTACACTGGTACAACCACTGTGGAAATCAATACAGTGATTCCTCAAAAAACTAAGATGAGTGGTTTCATTTGACCCAGCTATTTCCTTTCTGGGTATTTTCTCAGAAGACTTGAAAACATCATACCAGAGTGATACATGTGTACTCATGTTTATAGTGTCACAATTCATGATAGCTAAATCTTGGAAATAACCCAAATGCCCATGAACTGAGGAATAGTTAAAAAGATGTGGTATTTTTATATAATAGAATACTACTCAACCATAAAGAATGTAAACTTGAAGCTTTTGTAAGTAAATTAATGCAGCTAGAAACCATACTCATAAGTGAAATAAATTAGAGTTGCATGTGTAAACACCTAATTGTCTCCCTAGTGTAAAAAACTGAAAGAGTAAATAAGATCCAAAAGTTACAATACATATAATAAAAGGGAAAGAAACTGCTCAAAGGGAAATTTTATTGTTTGATCACTCTTGCATGTCTGTATCTGGTAGCCTGAGCAATTACTTTGAGGATAGCAATATGCAATATAACAATTGTTAAATTCCTATCATCGGTTTTGAAATTATATATTGCTATTTCTTTTTGTTGTTGTTGTTGTCATTTTGCTTTTGTTGTTTTTTTAATTGTTTGTATGCTTCTTGATTTTTCTCTTTAAAATAAAAAAAAAGAAAAAAGAAAGATGAAAAACCAAAAAGGATATTTGCTAAGAGAAGAGAGTATCAGGAGAGGAAAGTTATTTTGATTTAATATTTATAGAAAGTAATCTAAATATCTTGGTTTTTTGTTATTTTACAGCTTGTGAAATGTTTGGGAATGTTGCTGAGACATGAGAAGTTTATGTGAAAGGCTTGTAAAGTAAATGTGATGTTAAAAGAGTTTGGAATCTTTCTTATAATTTGCTTCTCTGGTTCTTGCTAGGATAGAGATATAGTTTTTATTTTTACCTTACTCAAAAATCTGTATTACTTAGGTAAACCAGGCCAACATAGGTACCCTAACATGTCCAACCATAATTCAAGAATGGAAAGAATTTTGCAATTCTGAAGTCGGGACCTTAAATGAGAATTGAGCTTAGACTGTCTTGTGCATGCCCTAAGTTTGTATGGCTTCCCCTGTGTTTTAGCTTTGTTTCACTATGGGGACAGGAAGAAACTTGAGATAAAGCCACATTCATTGTTCATTTACTCAACAATTTTTTTTAGAATCTGTGATACTGTATTTCATTTACCAGTTCGATTCGATGCTGAAGGATTCGATGACTAGCATAGTTGATGGGCAGTCAACTCCATTTTTAAATTTTATTTTTTACAAATGAATACTGCTATACATTAACTATTAAATGACCTAATGTTTAATCAATTATTTGGTATCTAATTATTTGTGTAGTTTTTATTTTTAAACATGCATGTTTGCTATAACTTCCCTATAACCTCTAAATATGTGGTATATCTGTGGTCATTACAGATACACAGATGCTAAGGGCAGAAAAGAATTTGAGTGGGTCACTGTGCTCATTGTCAGCTGTGGTAGAACAAAGTGCTGCTGTGTAGGATTGGGGAGAGGGAGAGAGAAGGTATCTGTATATGTCAGTGTGGATAATTTTCATTTTATTCTTAAAAGAAAGAAAAATCATCTCTGAAGTATTTTTTGATGGACAGAAAATTGATATTTTAATTGTTAAGCACATATTGTTTTTGAATATCATAATGCATTCAAGATATTTTACCTTCAAGTGTTCCTTTTGATACTTGGATTTCTTAAGTGCAGGAGGCATGAAACTGATAGAAAAAAGCATCTTCACTAGAAAGCTGAGTTTTCTGAAAAGTCATATTCCGTAGAGTTTTTCATATACATAGTTCCTAACAGCAGCACTGAGGTCTGTAGGTTGGCATCTGAAATGGCAAAGAGTATAGCTGAGCGGGTGGAAGTAGATTCACGACTCAAGTGAACTAGGTTTTCCTCATGCCACCTTCTAAAGTTAATATGGTGTGCAGTTTTATAAAAAGTTTGGTTTTCTTTATATACTGAGATATGAGACTTTTTCTCTAGCAAAATAATTATTGAAGATGACTAGAAAATGACAACCAGGACTCCTAGGGAATATTTTCAGCAGAGGCACGTGTATTGGGGTGGGGAGTGAACCGCAGATTCTTATATGGGTGACTATGCTTGTACCAGAGGAGTCAACTGTCTACAAATCATGCTTCACAGTGTATTCTTTCAATATGCTGTATCTTCTATTTAAGTTTTTTATATATTAAATGTATTTATAAAAGGAATATAAAAGATCTGTATTGTAAGGTGATTAAAAAGTGTGCATGAGTATTTCACATTTACTGAGTAAAAAGTTCTTTAGTAGGATCTGTAATGATGAAAGAGGGATTAAATTAAATATAAAAATGCTCTAAATTAGTTGTAAGTGGTTATTGTGGCAGGTAATATATATTTTTAGCTTTGGTTTAGTACCACTAGGAAGGTAAAGAGTATTTGCAAAAGCTTCATATTTGAAGATGTGTTTGTGTGTATGAAGGGGTAAGGTCAGAGATATTCCCAATTGTCTTCTTGAGTCGTTTTGATCCTTGCCTCTTGTCCCTGAATAGAATCCAGTTGGCCCCACCCATAAGCCCCGAGTTCTACTACACTTGCAGTGTGAAGCAGCTGGTAGACCCATAACTGCTAGACAGTGAAGACACCTGGGATTCTCACAGGATGGTGGTCACCCATGACATATGGGGAGGGAGGAACACTCAGGGAGACACCAGTTGCTCTTACCCTTTAATTTTGTGCAGCATAGATGAGTGATTATCATAAAGTTTGGCATCAGACTGAATCTACAATTTTCAGTTTAACATTTCTGTGACTCTTTTACCTAGTTTCTTACTTGTAATTGTTTGTACTCTCAGAATTCCAGGAGATTCAGGGATTATCATAGTATCTGGCACATGATAGACTCCCAGTGGATGCTAGTTAATAATTTTTCTAGCTAAAACTGATGGTCTTGAAAACATACATCTTAATTGCAAGAGTAATTGATATAGATGGTGAAACCTTCATTGACAAACTTCATAAATGATGTACCTTCTCTACCACTATTCTGGGGTAATTTGAGGTCCTGTTGAATCTAACAGTGGTGATGGTGGTGGGGCAGCGACAGGTATAAGACTGTTTGTGGTCCCTTGAAGTTTGCTAAACTGATGACTTCTATATACTTCTGTTCTAATAACCCATTCCTCTATTGTGCACTCCTCTATTTAGGTATCACTTTACAGGAAGGAAAATGCTGAATTTGAAGGAAGTATATAAATTCTTCAATTTAACTCTTCTAACCCCCACAGTCCATCCCACTCAGACAGTTGCTAGCTGTTTTTAGGATTTAATAATGGTTGTAGGTTGATTTACTTGGACAGAATCTACTTCATAAGTAAATTGTATTTTGAAAATCCATGTATAAATTATATCTGGAACTTTTGCTAATTTCTTCATATAATGCTACAAATAACATTTCAGTTTTTGGGGAATCCCAGTGAAATATACTAAATGCTAAAAATACTAAATTTACTAAATGCCAGCCAACTCAAAGTGCCTATTATATTGTTATGCATTCTAGTTTGTAGATATTGGAAGCATGTAACATAGAAACAAGGGAAAGAAATAGGTTCCTTTGTTCTCTATAATGTACACAGTTGACTACACTGAGATTTCCAAATGGATTTTTTCAGGGATCATCATCACATTATTTTTTTAATCTTGTTTATCCCACAGCTCTCTTCTCTTGGGAGCTCTTGGGCTGCAATGGTTACATTCTTTTGTTTCTCTGAAATCACGAGTCTAGCATTGACAATGCTAAGGGTAGTTTATGTCATGTAGACATTAATAATCTGAATTTCTCCACATCAACACATCAATAATTGATATGAACTCTTCTAGTGGTATAATTTAAAGAACGGTCAAATACATCTTTAATTTTGCTGGTTAAGAAGGCAAAATGACACATTTAAGCAGAGGTTGGAGGGAATATGAATCTTTTGAAGAGAAGAAACATCTTTCAGGTCTTTGGAGCAAACATTGAAATCTTGTTTCTAATTCACTTGCATCTGGGCACCTGGTCAGGGAATGTGGTGTAACTTCCTGGAGTGTTGACCTTTCTCATGTTAAGTAACTTTAAATTAAATGATGATACAAATATAGGAGTATAGTGGTACCTTGGTTTACAAACTTACTTTGTTTTGTGATTTTGGGGAAGATGGTTGGATTTGTATTTGTGTGAGGTCGTGTTTGTCACCTGATGTGGAGTTTGCAAATGGAATCAAAATTTTGTCAAATACTTTTGTTTGTGAACTTGTTAGCAAAGAGAAGCATTCACGAACTGAGGAATTACTGTATAAGTTATAGAATATAGACCTTAAATGAAACACTAGAGTTCAACTATATTTCCTACTTACAGTGGGCCACTTCAGCTATGTCTCCAACCTCTCCTGAGGCCAGGTTTGCAGGTGCCACTCTTCGATCCTTGAAGCGAAAGTGTAGAGGAATACTAGGCTCAAGTGCATGATTTGTTTGTTATATGACCCATAGTTTCTGTAAGATTCCAAATTTTCCTCAATTTGGGGTGGAAAGGAGAACACTGCTTGTGGAGTGGATTACGCTAAGCTGTATTTGCAAGTTGGAGACTTTAAAATAAAAGTTTCAGCCTATTAAAATGGGAAAGTTCTGAAAGGAAAATTAGCGTCATTTTTTTGAACTCCCAGCATTTTCTGCATTTCAATCAAATTACCTCAAGGTTTGTCTTGAAGAAACAAAGGGGAAAGTAAATCATATTATTGTTTATAATACATTTGAAAGGTTTTTTTTCAAAATATGAGGAAGAGCACAGAGAGAGAGAGAGAGAGAGAGAGAGAGAGAGAGAGAGAGGCAGACAGAGACAGAGACAGAGACAGAGACAGAGACAGAGAGACAGAGAGGAATTTTTATTTTATTCCTCTCATTTTTTACCAAGTAAGTATAAGAGGATTCTAAGATAAATCTTTTTGTCAGTAGATGATTATATTAAGTATTAGAACTTGACTAAAGTTTAAGGAATGCAGAACTGGCATGTAAAGGTTTTAAATATACTGGAGGAGGAAAAGAAGTGTGATTTTGTTCTTCTCTCTTAAAAACAAAATGATTAAATTTCTTAATCCAGGTTTAGTGTAGGACTCAAACAATATCATGCAATCAAGAACAATATATGTTCCCATGTGGACATTCCTATGAGTCCTTTATTTTTTATATTAAAAACAGACCTGCTTTCAGTGAATTTGTAGTGGACATTTATTAGGACAGCTACCTCCAGTTTGGCTAAAACTTATCCCTATACTTTTAAGAAACCCAAACTTAAAAATGAGTACACAGAGCACAGTTAATAAGAGACAGAACAAAAGAGATTTGAGAGCCTGCTTTGTAGCATTAGAGAAGCAGCTCATTGCCTACTCCTTCCTTCACTTAGCCTTCTCCCTCTTGTTGCTTCCTTCTAGCAAATTGTTTGCTGGGTCAGTTTCAAGTGAAGCATGCGTGAATTTTACAGCTTCTGTAGTGAAATTCAGATGAAAACATGGAAGAAAAAGCTTTAGGGTTTCGTGCATTGATATACTTATTTTATAATCCCTGAAGAGCAATTTGTTTTTGTTGAAATAAAATTTTATCCTTTATACAGTTTCTGAACTTTGGCACTTAGTTGACTTCACTTCCAGGGAGGAGCACTGCTGCTGCCCCTGGCTCGCCACGGTGGTAAGCTCAGCATCAGTAAAGATGCAGAAGTTCAGAAATTTTAAAAGTTAAAAGATACAAAATTTAAAAGAAAGAGACTTTATTGGACAGAGGTGAAAAGGGGAGAACAGGCAGCTACGCTGATAAGAATTAGTGTCCCCATCCTTCTAATGGGAACATGTCTAACTTCATTGACTTCCAGGCACCCCTGGAAGTAAATGTCTTGTACTGGTCTATGTGTAACTTCTGTCTGTTTATTTGTTCTTGACAGGACCTTATCTCCAGGGTGGGCACCTGCTTGGCACATTGTTGCCTTATTCACCATTAGCTCAGAATCAGTAAGGGAATGTATGAATATCTATGTAGTAGTATAGTGATTCTAAAGTGGATAATAAATGACCCGTGTGTGTGTGTGTGTGTGTGTGTGTGTGTATTAGTGTATAGGTGTGAGTACCTACTGAATAAGAGCTTTCCCTAGTTAGTCCCCACTTGCCCTGAATTCTTACATTCTTTTTTGGTATGAAATGCCACATATCTTTAATAATTATCAGCCATATTTCTTAAAATTGTATAACACAAAACATCAATTACCCGTTATATAACTATACTCATTTTTCATGACAAATATTCCAGGTAGAAAATGTTCACTGATTTTTTAAACAATTTTAATCACATTGCTAAGAATAAACATACAAGTTTCTTTTAGTTAAGCACTAGGATACAAGTTGTATCACAGATCGCATTTCCTTTATAACGATGAAAGTATTTTGCTTGCATATTGGAGGTTGGGAGGGATGGATATCTCAGTGTTTTTGTTTTATGCATTTGGCTTTTTCTGTGTTCTGCTGGCTTCTGCTCTCTGGTAAATCTCTATGCCACCTGTGTTATCTTGTGTCTTTTTGTCTGCTTTTTATCCTATTTCTTCCTCGGTCCTGAAAACTGCTTCTGGAGAAGTTTCTATAGTAAAGTTTTAACTCCTAGTCACAAGTAGCTAGAAACTAATGAAGCTGTTATCTTATTTTCTCTCTGATTACAGACCACTTTTCCCTACATTGACCAGCTTTACCCAAATTAAAACCTAGGTGAATATTGTGAAGGTTTGTGTGTTTTTAAAAACTTATTTCATTTATTTATATTTGGTATAATTTCCTTCCTGTCACAAGCCTTCATTAATACATGTTGCAGTATGTAATTCATTGTGGGCAATTGATGTATATACATAACACATCTTAATTGTTTTTACTTCCCTTCCCTACCCTTCTGCTTACTTTCCTCCATGTCTTGTTACTCTTCCCATTTACAAAAGACCCATCTCCCTGTTTTCTATTATCTACCTTGTATGTTGCTCTTTAAATTACTTTTACTTTGGGTTTATCATATAACAGAAATCATGTGATAGCTAAGCTGATTTATTTCACTTAATATTAAGATCTTGTTGGAAATAACCCCACAGACTCAAATTGTCAATGCCTAAAAGAATGCACTCAGACTTAGGGCAAGAGGTCTTCACAAGGCAAGTTTTTACTCCCGCAGCAGAGCACAAACATCAGGTGGCAGGTGCATAAGAGAAACAGTGGTGAGCTCTCTCAGTGTTTACAGTCATTCCTGGTTGGCTAACTCTGTTGGCACAAGGGGACTAGCAAAGAAGACACAAAGTCCTTGGCTCCTGATAAGCTATCTTTTGTTCATAATTGTGTTCTCAGGATTTGAATTGAGCAAGCTTTTACTGTACTTAGAGTGTTTAGGAAAGGCTATCTGGAGTGGGTAGAGTCCAGGATAGACATAGTCCTCTTTATAGAAAAGACAAAACTTACTGTTTCCCATAGAGGTGCTTTCATTTCTCTACAATGATTCAAGTTTATCCTTCTTTATGGCATTGTATATAAATACCACTCCAATGTACTCCAATGCATAAAATACCACATTTTCTTTATCCATTCATTTGTTGATAGACATATAGGTCATGTTATGCATTGAGAACTGGTGGTCAACTTAATACCAGCTGGATTACATCAGCGTGGCACTGAGCAGAGATGTTTCACCTGAGGAAGGTTGCCAGTATAAATGGAGATGTGGAGAAGGAGAAGGAAGAACATTAAGGCATTATGGCATTGAGATGTTGAGGTGTTGTGGGTTCTCCTATGTGTTGCTGTTTGAGCAGTTAGGTTCTCCTGGAGAAGCTCTGGTCCTCATATCAAGCATTGTTTCCTGGCTCCAGAGGGGAAGATGTGTGCTGCTTGCTCTCCAGGATGAACTCGTCACACTGGCTTCCTGGCATGTACTCGACTATGCTTGTCGTCGGAGGAGCTTGGGGCCTCCGTGTCGCTGAGGATGGCTGTGGTGCTTTTCAGGACAGCCCTGGTGTTTGTTGTGAGTGTGACTTCTCGGCTCCAGCGTAGAACCGTCAACCTTTCGGCACAGCTCCTTCACCCTGTTGGCATAGAGTTCCTAGTTTCCACCGCTGACCTTTGGGCCTTCCCAGCACAGATCCATATAAGAGACTGGCGTGAGTCCATTCTGTGGGCTCTAGAGCTCCAGCTGGACTCGTGGGAGGCATTGCTGTGAGCTTTGGGTTTTTATCTGGACTCATGTGCGACATTGCTGTGGGATTTAGGCCCTTGGCTAAATATTCTATGTCTTTGGTGTTGTGGGTAGATTTCCTGCATTTTCTTGTGTTAATTCTGGGTGATCAGCATAAAAATAATATTATAAACTCCATGTCCTGATTCTAATTTTTCTCTGTACAACCCCTGACTATGACAGGTCACTTCCAGTATTTAGATAGTATGAGGTGTACTGCCATAAACATGGCTGTAATATGATATTAGCTCCTTCAAGAAGATGCATAAAAGGGTCAAATGGGATTTCTATTTTTAGATTTTGGTGGGATGTCTATAGTGGTTGTATTAATTTGCATTCTCACCAACAATGCAGAAATGTTCCTTTTCTCCTGTAGCTTCATCAGCACTTGTTAAATTTTGATTTTTTATTGATAACCAGTCTTTTTGGAGTAAAATAGAATGTCAATGCTATTTCAATTTGCATTTCTTTAAGGATGAGATTTTATGTATATGCTAGCCATTTGTACTTCTGATGACTGTGTGTTCATTTCCATTGTCTGTTCATTTACTGAGCCTTCTGTTTTCTGGTATTTTTTTTAGGTTATCATATATTTTAGATATTAGTACTCTGTATAAGGAATTGTTGGGAGATATTTTTCTCATTCTATAGGTTGTCTCTTCAAGGGTCAGGTTCAACTCTGACATTTCTTTGTTGACTTTTTAAATCTAGTTTAGCTATTTGTGATGGTGGTATGTTGAGATTCCCTCATTATAATTGTGTTGATGTTTACTGATCTTTTATGTCTAGTAGCATTTATCTTTTGAATTTGGGTGCACTGGTATTTGGTATGTATTTATTTATTTTATTTAACTTTATTTTCTATTTGTACATGTTTATCATATATATTGATCACATTCATTATAGGGAATTTGTATCTGTACATAATATATCTTGCTTTTCTATTCCTCTCCACTCCTTTCAACCCTTCCTCTCCCTCCCACTTATAAAAACTTTGCTTCCACTTTTTTCCTCCCATTCTTTTTATTTTTCTTTTCCTTTTCTTCCCTCCCCTATTCCCCTTTCTTTGTTTCTCTTACAATTTGAACATTTTCTTCCTACTTCCCAATATCTATCATCCATTTTGGTCCTTATTTTTTCTTTTGGTTTCTCACACATCAGAAACAATACCGTATTTAAACATATGCATCTGATTTATTTCATTTAATAGTATTGTCTCAAGGTCATGCCATAAAAACTACCAATGTACCACCCTTAATAACAGGAAAGATATCTACAGTAATAATACAGTAATAATTTTGGTACACAAAATAAGCCAAATACTGGCCAATGCTAAGTGTCTACCAATTGTAGCAACTGTATCACTATTAACAATAGAAAGAATTCAACAAGGATATTATAGAGTCAAATAAATATATAAAGATTAATAAAACTTAATAAGCACAAACAGGGAATTTTCCAAAGTAACACACAATACTCTGTGTCCTTGAAATGTGAACATTTTTTTTCTATTAGGTTTCTACCAAGTCACAGACTTCAGTAATGCCAGATTGGAAGGTAATGATTTCACCAATCACCATCTTCCAATGGAGCTGCTTCATACTGAATGTCTTCACAGCTGGCAAGGTAACAGCCTGCACTGAAAACATGCTCAGACCCTTGGTCAAGGGGGAGGAGAGAAACTAACTGACAAGAAAATTTGCTTTTAGTCAGAGAGAGGATGCTCTCAAAAGCTGCATAAAACATGTAGCTTTTTTTTAGTTATTGTTCCAGTTTACACCAAAGAGGAAAGAAAAATCAAAGTCATATTTCCTGGAAAGAACCATGAGGCTTGAATCTCCCCAGTGCAAGACTCCCTGAGACTTTTTATCTGGCTCTTTTATGTATGTCTTGCTGTTGTGCTGTATCCTGCAGCAAAAGGGTGTTTGTTGAAAATGTCTCACTGGAGAATTTGAGTTTTGATCACGATTTTCTGGTGGGTCTTATTCTATTTGTGTAAATTTGTTGTATTAATATAATATTATATTTTCCATCCAGAACTAGAGAAGTTGAAATTCAAAACATATATCTGAAAGAATAGTGCTCCAGAGGTGCAAATGTGTGTTCATTGTGTCTAATGGATGGGCAGTCTGCAAGCCATAGGATAATGTAGTTCATTTCCCAGGTCTCAGATTTGCCTTCCTGTATGCTCAGCTACGAACTGAATTAACCAAGGCTGCATTAACAATGCATTGGCAGATTACCCTCACCCAGTGAATGGGCTGGCTGTTTACATCTGCCTGGATGGGTTAGTGAGTTGCTGACACCCTGCTGACCCATCTTCACACAGACAGCACTGATCACTGCAGAAAGTACACCACCAACTCTTTTTTCTTTTTTGCTTTCAATGCAGTGCTGTTTGCAAAATGCATTTAGATGTGAACTGACAGTAAAATAGGATTTACATGGTGTGTATGCTCAAGCTGCGTCTCTTTCTACACTTCCATATCCTGCCCAAAGTGTGAGTCATGGTCTCCAATTCCATTCAAAGAGTTCTTTTCCTGAGATTTGAATCGGACTCTTGGGTTCATTTTCTCTATTAAATTTATGTTCTGCTTGTTTCCTTCCTTCCACCCAAAGCCCCCAAATATAGGAATGCTTAAGACACGTCTTTCCCAGAGAGATGATGGTTTTAAACTGTGTGTGCCAAAAGAATGTTCCTTCCCCAGGTATTTGCCTGCCTGATATTTAAAACCAGGTTCTTTTTTGAATGTTGATGAGGTACTCTCTTTTAAGTGCTCAAGGAAAAGAAAGTACATAGAATTTTGTCCTTTTGTGAACACAAAAACTTCAGAAATTCTGTGTCAAGTTGCTGATTTCTCAGTCTATCAGGAGTGATGATAAGAACAGAGATGCTTAGAATAGCAGGGGATGAAGTAAGTGGTCTTGCCTAAAAAAAGTCTCCTAGCCCTTCTTTTGAACGTAATTCACATTATCTCCTGCTTCTTTTCACTCCTCTCTGACCTGTTTTCTGCCCTTATGCTACCTTGTGTGGACTGTAGTGATGGGCTCTGGAGCCTTCTGGTCTCCTTTGGGTTCAGCCATGGAGAGCCCTAGCAGGAGATCTGATGGAAGAGAGGCTCTTGTCTCATACTGTTCTGGACTGATTGGTCCTTCTTAATATAAAGTAATTTCTTCTCTCAAGAAAGCTATATCTATGTTACTCTAGATTCTAGTAACTTTCTTCTTTTCGTCCTTTGGGCCTAGGGTTGTTGGCTGTTGTGATGCTATTTGTCCATGTATAACTTTTTAATATGTTCCTTTGTAATTAGTTCCTTTATAAATGACCTTTCCTTGGATAATCTTTTTCTTTGTTTGTTTTTTGAGATAGGATCTTGCTATGTAGTTCAGGTTTTATAGCCGAAGCTGGTCTTGAACTTACAATGATCTTCCTGCCTCAGCCTCTTGAGTGCTGAGATTACAGGTGTGTGCCACCATGCCCGGCTAATAACAAATCTTAAATTTTTTTGGTACTGGGACTTGAACTCAAAACCTTGCACTTGCCAGGCAGGCACTTATGCTGCTGAGCTATATCTCCAGACTGAATTATCTTTTTGGACATATTTTGTGCTCTCTGGTAGGACCCCGACTAGTATTACCCTTTTGAACTTACTGGTCAATAACGTAAATGTTTGATATGTTCCTCATTTACAATGTATATACATTCTGGAACAGTTAAGCTTATACTTACAAACAAATGATGAATGACCAATCAGGTTTTGAAGAGCTTGGAATTTTTTTAAGTTTGAGGCTTGAAGGGATAAAAAAGGGTGAGTTTTTGGTGGGAATAAAAGGAGGTGGGAAGCTAGAGAAATGAAACATGGGCTACTTTAAAATGTTTTAACTCTGCATATCATTGACAGTTATGTACAGCATGATGAAGGGGGATGAAGAATGCTTGTTGTTTCTCCACCTAGAAAATTTTGTCAATCAGCATTGTTTCCCTGGAATATATATTGTTAGAAGTGTATGTGCTGTGCCCCTGAGCAAGCAGATTATGCAACTGGTCCAAAGCATATGGTTAGGAAAGCAAAACCAGGTCATGAACCCAGGAATCTGATAGAGTCTTAACCAGTAAATGTATATTTATGTCTTTAACTGTGAGTGGCCTTTGATGACCTCTAGGTGTCCAGACCACAAAAGAAATGGAGAAGCCATTCCTTTGACGAGAATCCTGGGATTTCAAACATTTAAACCTGGCTGGGCCAAAAGGTTTAGCAATCTATGAAAACTATAGAGACTAACAAGAAAGCAGAACAAAATCTACTTGGAATTTGTGACCAATATTCAAATGTTCCTCAGAGACATTTTTATCATTTTGTAGTTGAGAGATTTCTTGTAAAGGGATCTAGGGAAGGAGCCAGAAGGCATGCGAAATGATCAGGCAAAAGAAGACCGGTAAGGGAAGTAATAATGACTTTCACACTCAACATCAACCAGGATTTTCACTATCAAGCAAATGTGTCACTGACTCAGACACCTAGAGCCAAGAAAACTCTTTATCCTACTAGTAATACTCTAAGCCACTTAAACTCTGGATTTAAATATTTTTCAGCTGCTTTCCAGCCAGATTGTGCCAAAAAGCTGTTTTGAGGTGAAGGTGATAGGTGTTAATATACGGCTGAAGCAGCACTTTTGAGTCGATTGCCTGTGTAAACCCAAGGTCGTGCTCTTGGGGTGGAGCTGTGTTTTAAACCATCAGTCAGGGAGAACCAGCACACTGGGGGATGTCTGGGCATCATTGCTAGGAAAACAGGGCTCATCCTAGTGGTCTAGGTGCTGCCTAGGGCCTCTGTGTATTGTCTGCTGAGCATACAGACCATATTGAGGTGAGGGGTGTACAGTTCTCTCATGCTTTCCACACACTTACCAGAATATTAATGCTGCCGAGAACAAGCATTATCAGTAAAGAGGCATCTGGGTTAGGCTTAAACAGGCAATGGTTCAAAAGGTGATGCACAAAATGTGTTTATCATGACAATTGTGGATTTGATGTTTAATTTTAACTGAAACTTGATGAGATGTGAACTTGAAAATTTATTAGCTGTAACAGAATGCAACTCTTCCACTCCACTGAAATCACTGACATGCTTTAAAGACAACAGCTGGTTTATTAATTTAGTCAACCTACTTGAATTCTAATCACATCTCAGCCTCCAAAAAACATCTTATAACTAGATGCACAAAAATAAGGAACAAGTACTGTGACCATTGGTGCTTTTGTGATGGAATTTTGGTGAATGTGTAGAGTGGATGTCAGAGATAATGCTCATTTTTGGTTTCCAAAGGACAAAGAAGAAACAAAAGCAAAACCTTACCATATTCTGATTATGTTAATCCCCAGAAATTAGACCTGAAAATTCTTAATCAAATACCTGAACTATCCTACTATTTTAGTTTAGTTTTTTAAAGAGCTTTTTTCCTTTTTTATTTGTATATGTTTGCTATACATAATGTTATAGATGTCCTAGATGTCCCCTTAGAGCCTTATGCTCATCCCATAGGCGGGAATTTTCAAAGGTGACTGAATCTTGAGTGTACGATGCTGAGATTAAAGGTGTGTGATTAAATCAGTCTATGGATTGATTTGGCACTGCCCTAATCCTGGTAGCCTAGACAGTGTATAAAAGAGGCAGAAAGAAACTGCTAAGGTCTCTTTCTTGCTTTGCTACCTTCTGTCTGCCATGAACTGTTTCTCTTCTGCAATGCCTGTCTGTCATGCCATCCTGCCTTAGACCCAGCCTATTATGGACTGAAATCTCTACAAACTGTAAACTAAGTAAACCTTTTTCCCTTTAACTTTGGATATCAAATCGTTTGTCTCAGCACAAGAGAAAGTAAATAAAACATACAGTAAATGCATTCACCATGGGGAATCAGTATGCACACATATCACATGTTGGTCTTTTTGAATCCTAGTTTTTATTATTTAATGTGAGAATTTAAGGGCAAAGAATTATTCTTGGACAAACTTTCTAGGTCTAGGCCAAAATTTCACACCATCCAAAAGTGACTAAAGAAGAATGTGGGAAGAAAAAGTCTTTAGGCCATATCGGTTAATTTTTCCTTTCTCATTTTCCTTACTGATTTTTTAACCATTAAACATATATATCGCACTACCTTTCTTCATATAATAAATTATAATTAATTCAGACTTTTGTGGGTTAGATATTGTGACTTTTCAGATACAGTGATTCTGACAGTTCTTTCCTGTATTCATTAAAGGATTATTAAAAGAATAAAGGATGAAAATGTGATTTCTAAGGGGAACTTTACCACTAATTGGTAAAGTTTAGTGGTAAAGGATTTACCACTAAATCCTTTGCAAACTTTTCTATATTAACTGTATACTACTATGGACAATTGAATCTTTCTGGGCAATAAAATATTGAACTGCCTGGAAAGCTTAGCTGCATGATCCCATTTGATTCCTTGGACATGATTTGGTAGCACTGATGTATTTTAAGAATGTTTCACACATGTTAAACTTGAGCCCTGTGATTATAATGTTTGGTTTAATAGATGGAAAATTAATGGTCTTTTAACATTCACAGATACTTTGAAGTTCCATTCAACAATTAGTAATCTCCTGTTAAACTCCTATCAGTGTCCTAGGTGCTGACTCTGCAGTCACAATGGCAGAACAGTGTCTAATGGGGAGAATCATGAACCAAAGCATTGTTACTTTACAGGACAGTAAGGGTTCTAGTGAAAAACTCAAAAGGCATGGGCGCTTTGAGCAGGGTGCCTGGCCAGTCTGGTATGAGGGTTCAGGAGGGTCTGAGAGAGTTTGATCAGGAAGAATCTAAAAATGTGCTCCTTTAAATGCTGTATTTTTGTAAAATACAATGTGGCACATGAGGTCACTAAAGTTTCACAGATTCCCCACCTCTTTAGCATTACATTTGTGTAGTAGCTTTGCTAAGATGTAGGTGGTGCATAAGCATAATTTCTTAAACTTAAGGTGGGGGAATACTTCCTGCAACACCCTGTTCTCTTGAGTACTAGGTTTTATGCGGCTTTAAATCCTCAGGGATTATCACGCAGGGTTTCTAACCTGACTGGGGAGTTTGGTGATTTACTTACATGGACCACACATTCACTTGGGGCTCTATTTCTGAGGAGCAAGTACCTCACAGGTTGTGTAGGCAAAGTTTCCACAGTAAATACTTAACTACTACACCAACTCCATGGTGTTATTCAATCCAAAGTCTGGAAAACTTACAAATGGGTAGATCAAAAAGTTCATTTTCAGCTGAGAACACTTTTAATTCTTTTTAAAAATTTTTTTTATTAATTTGAAGGTAGTAAAATACAACAGAACAGGATGTAATAAAACCAATTGAGACAGCGTAGTAAAATTGGTACAGAAATTCACATCAGGTTACCGGGATAACAGTAATAGGTATAGTATATCTTGTTATCTTCACAATAGTTGTTCTTTCAATCAGGTATAGCAAAATCAAAGGAAATATGGGATATTATAGAACTTATCAAAACAATATTGAATATAGCAATACCATTAATCAGGACAAAGCAAAACAGTGGTAAAAATATTTGCTTTCAAAGAGATAGTAGAAGGAAATCTCCCTTATTTGCTATATTATATATGGTCAACCTCCCAAGAGATGCTCAGATCTCTGGCTCCCACTTGCTAATGGGAAAGGGGAGATGGGATGTTTGATTCTCAGCCCATGCACCAGTAGGCTCACAGCCATTTACCAGGGCAGCTGGCTGCTTGCTCAGTTTCCCAGTGCCCTAAATTCCAACATGGTGTGGATCTCAGGAGATGCTGCTGGTTCTTGCCCTGGGGTGGCCGCAGGCTGCCAGACCACAGCCACTTATCAGGGCAGCAGGCTGGTTGCTCGGTTTCCCAGTGCCTTAAGTTCCAACATCCACTTTTAATTCTTAACAGTACTTGGATAAAGAAAGTCTCTTAGAATGCCAATAGTAAAAGAAGTTTTTTCTAGCTGCAAATCTCATGGAGCTAAAAATGCATTAAAAACAAGATGAGATATTGTCCTTATGTAAAATCATTTATTTGATTGTTTTAAATTCTAGAGTTTTTCTTTTAGCCAACTCTCTAGCAATATTTTCTTTAGTTTATTCCAAGTATAACAATTTTTCATTGACAACTCAGTTGTCAATGAAAAGCTTTTTACTTGATTGCAGACCATGATATAGTCAAATAATATCTGCTCTTTTAGTCTAGACATTGCTCTTATATTACCACCCATTATTCCTTATTATCCTGGGAACTTGATGACATACTCATTTCCTTCCTGCCTAACTGTTCCAGGATTGCAATCCCACTCACCCCTCTTTGTGATTCAATCACTTTATGTGTACAATGGAACAACATTAATGTATACTTT
This sequence comes from Dolichotis patagonum, assembly GCA_004027295.1. Lineage (NCBI taxonomy): Eukaryota > Metazoa > Chordata > Mammalia > Rodentia > Caviidae > Dolichotis > Dolichotis patagonum. Next base: position 25,034 of record PVJX010014176.1, read on the forward strand.
ATAGGGTTTTATAGGAATTAAAGTATTAATATATAATACGATTTCAACATTTATCAGAAATACTTCATTGTTACTAGTTATTGTTGTCCTCATCATTGTTAACTTTTCTTGTATAATTTGTTTTTGTAAGTAAGCAGAACAGACTTTGCTAACTGTGATATGTGAGAGAAGAGAATAGCCCCTTCCTTGTGTAATTATGTCTCAACAGGAAAAAAATGCAGCTACAGAGGCCTCCTGGATAACCAAGGCACACAGAGGGCAGAAGAAAGGATAGGTCAATGGTCTTTATTTCAAGACCCCAAAAATTTCTCTGGAGACAAGAGTGACCAAAAACTAACAAAGCTGCATTAGCTATGATCTTGGTCTATATAAAATTACACCAAGAGTATGATTGACCTGAAGGACTTGGATCTGGGCCCACGTCCTGAAAGCTGTAAAGTCAGTGATTCACACAGTGAGACTGACAGGTAGTTTCTAGGTGCCCTGAAAAGTCTGTACCACAGACCTCTAAGCTGAAAGGTCACCTTCAACATTTTATTACCTCTGTAAGGACTGTTCTGAATTCAGCTAGCAGTTTTTGAAAAGCAGCCTAAAATTTTAATCATGAAGACTTTTTTGAGTTTATTTTACTAAGTGTATTTAGTAAACATTTTTTGAGTGAAATCATAGAATAGTTTCACAGACAACAGGACATATACTTAACGTCACTTGTACCTGCACTTATAAAATGTTTAAGATATTTACTTACCTGCATCCAACATTTTAAGTCAAATTCCCTTTTAACTAATTTATTATATGATAGCCTAATTTGAAAATAGACTGTGCATCATACATTTGGATTTACATTTAGGCTGTTAGGTACATTGCCACTTTTTGAAATAGTGTCATTGTCCCAGGAGAAAATGCCATGCTTTTGCAAGCTGCTTCTTGGTAGCTTATAGGCTTATGTTTTGAAGAAATAAAGTGTCCTGGCTGAGTAAAGAAGAAAAAATGTTTATATTTACCAACAATTTTGATATTATTGTATTTATCCAAGAGAAAATTTAATCTTTATGTTTCCAATACAGTATTATGTTTATGTCTGGAATGCTGCCCTCTTCCCATGCACTCATAGGTGGGGCATTTGGAAGGTGATAGAATCATGGGGCTGTGATAGCAAAGTGTTATGGTAGCAGTTGGGGCCTGGTGGAAAAAGGCAAGTCACTGAGAGTGTGACCCTTCTCTTTCTTTGTTCTGGCTGCCATGAGGAGAGAAGCTTTCTTTGTCAGATCCTTCTACAATGCCTTTCTGCCTTGGACCCAGCCAATTACAGACTGAAATCATAAGCCAAAATACAGCTCTCTTTTTTTAAGTTGTGAGTGTCCCAGGGACAAGGGATGAGACTAAGTAATAAATCAACATAAATGCATCATATATATCAATGATTTGCCAATATTAGCATTTTGTGCCTTAGAATATTGTAGCTAGATGTTGAAAGGGTTCCTTTTTTGAGTTGAGCTTTAAAAATGACAAATGATTGAATTTCTTGAGTTTCCAGAAAGAAGTAAAAAGGGATTGCTATGGTTTGTATAAGAGTCCCTCAAACATACATACATTAGAGACCTGGTCCCCAGGTGGCACTATTGGGTAGGGGTGGAAACTTTGAGATGTGAGACCTAATGGGTGGTTCTTAAGTCACTTGGATCTTTACACATGCCCTTGAAAGGGACGGTGGGACTCCATTATCTCAGTCTGCTCAACTCCTGGCTCTGAATGTGAAAGGTTTGCTTTACCATATGCTTTTGCCATGTGCCCCTTTACCAGAGATCCAAAGTAATAGTGGTGGCTGATCTTGGAGTAAAATCTCCCAAAATGTGATATAAGACAAATCTTTTCTCTCTATATTAGTTGTCTAAAGTATTGTTTTATAGTAATGTGAAGCTAATTAGCACAGGGACAATATCTTTTCAAGTTTTGTTTTCTAGCTTTGACGATATCAACAGACTGCTTGTTTGGGAATTGTCTTATATGAAATAGAAGACATTAGCAAATGAATGATAAGGAATCTTTATATGGATGATTAAGAGCCCAGTCAAACAAATGAAGTTTCTCTCTTTTTTTTCTAATCAAACTATGGGTGGAAAGACTGCAGCTAAAAATTCCTAAATGACCCTAGGTGATCAGCTAGAGTCTTGTATAAATAGGGAATCCTTTTCAGGGTTGACTTTCCTGGGAATGGGGCTTAGGAGAAAGCACCGTCTCCTCCTGCCTCATATTTTGGGCAGATAAAATTTGGTTAAAATGAACCTCACCCTGAATATCTGAGAAGGGTCTTGTCAGGATCCTGTATGGAAAAAGATAAGACTATTGGCATCAAATAGTGTATGAGCCAGGCCTCTCTGTCCTTTAAAGGATAAACTAATTCAAAACTAAAAGTTTTCTGAGTCATTGCATAATTCTCATAAGGGATAAACTTCCCTAATCATTGTCTCCAAGAAAGATGTCTAATTTGTAGTACTATTTGAAGGCATTAATGGTGACATACCAGCTTCAAATATTCACTGCAACTGAGATTGCTAATGCATCACAATGTCAAGGGAATTAAAATACATTTGTTTATTTTTCATCATATGTTATGATAATATTTTAGTAAGTGATATCTGTATGCAGCTGTGGGTATTGGTTCCAGGATTCCAAATACTCAAATCTGCAAATGCACAAGTCTCTTATATAAAACAATGTGTTTGCACAAATCTCCTGTACATTGAAAATCATCTTTAGATTAATAATAAATAATACTAATATAATATAAAGCAGTGTAAATAGTTCTTATACTATATTGTTTAGGAAAAAATGTCAAATATATTTACATATCTTCAGAATAAATGCTTTTTTTAACAATTAAATTATTTTGGATTTTTTCTTCAATCAGATTTTATTGATACATTTTAGATATACATAATCATCATATTCATCTTAGAGAATTTTTTATCTGTACATGATACAACTTGATTATTTTTTCCCCATTCCTCTACCCTCCCTTCAACCCCTCCTTTCTTCTACATTTACAAAAGCTAAACAACTAAATTTTTTTTGTGATTGAGTGAATCTTTGGGTATAAAACTTGCAGGGAAAAAACCCATAGGTACAGAGACAGGTGAGGCAGTGAAAGTAGCCTTGAAACAAAAATTAAAATACAACCATGACTTCCAAATGGTTTTAAATAAAAGTTTGATGTTCAGTAAGTATATGAACATTAATGATTCATTAATATGAACATTCATTATATGTACATTAATTAATTCATTAATAAATAAATTAATGGTTTACAGGAGTTGTCAAAAATCATTTCCCATATAAGACTTGTTGGATGGACATCTTTGGCATCTTTTGATTTTAAGTCCCACATTCTTTTATTCAATGGAGTTTTTCCACAATCAAAGAAATATAGGAAAATATTGTGTGCTATGTATTATAGTGGTCATATATTATAATGTTTTATAGGAATACCAGAGTAATTATAGAACTCTAACACAAAGTTTAGAGTTGATGACTTGAAACCCTTTCTGGCCTATAGGATTCTATTGAAACAAAAAGTAGAGGCACAAGACAACACTGGGGAATGAGCTATGTATAGTTTAGCATATAAAGGGTCTTGAGAATAAGTAACTATGGTCTTTCCCAAATTGCAAGACATTTTATAAGGCATTTAAGAAATCTGGGAAGAGTACACATATTGTAAAACAGCTAATATGTAGACTGGCCTCAGTAAGAGTTTCCTTCAAATTACTAAACTCACCAACATGTTCAGGAATCTCTCCCACACTTATCAGTGTCATGTTTATTATTTTTTGAGGATTTTATTCCTGGGAAGATAAAATATCTCCTTACAAACTATAATCATAGTTTTCACATAGACATAACTTACATGCTCAAACTAAACATTGAAAGTGAGAGAAATGGTTGTTCTTGTATTAATTCTGTTTTTTATGTGAGTGTATGGACAATGTTATAGTTTAGATTTAAAATATACCCTCACATTCTCATGGGTGTGGGAGGTGACTGGATTGTGAGAGCATTATACTTGTTGGTGGATTAACCCATCTACGAGTCCATAGCTAACTGTGCTGTTAAGAGGTAGACTTATTTGCACATAGGTCCCTGGGGGAATACTCTTGTCCCTTTGCTCTTGACTTCTCTGTTAATTTCCCCACCATGTTCCTCTGTTATCCTAATCCTGCCTGAAGCCATCCAACCATGAGCTAAATCCATGATCCAAAATAAACCTCTCCTCTTTTAAATTGATGGTGTTGGAAATTTTGTCCAAGGGATAAGAAAATGACTAAGACAGGCAGGTTCTCATTTTTTTCCATGATGGCACAACTAGTGCTAAGATTCTCAGAAATACTCATTTTCTCTTTAAATTGCATTATACATAGAACCTGTGTTGAGCTGTCACTTTCAGCAACTGACATGTGAAGGGTTTTGTGAACATGGAGCTTGGTGGCTTTTCCAAGGAAAGAATGTATCGCACCTGTCTACCACTCCACACTGGTGCAGATGCCCACAGCAGATGCAGTCTCTGTTCTTATATTTAGTTTCTTTTGCTCACAGATCCTGTCTAGGAGTTATTGACAAATCATACCTCCACCAACAGGTAGTAAGAGTTTTCTGTCTTCAGAAAGTTTTGTTCTGTACACAACTATAACTGGGTAACTTTGGGGTGTTTAGCTATTTACTTGTTTATATTCAGAAAATTTACTTAGCATTCTTCACATTGATGACTAGAGTGGCTATCTAAGACACTGAGGTTGTAAATGATTCTTAGTGAGTGCTGACTAATGGAAACAGCCAAAGAAGTTGACTTTTTTTTTTTAAAGAACAAGACAAGGCAAATAAATGGCAACAGACATTTTGTGATTAATTTTGTAAAACTGATATATGAGATATGTTCTTAAAAATATATATAGCTGAAAGGCTTTTTTTTGTTGTTGTTGTTGTTCTGTTTATGGAGGCAGGATCACGCTATGTAGCTCAGGCTGGTTCTGAATTCACTAAGTAGCCCAGGCTGTCCTTGAACTAACAGCAATCCTTCTACCTCAGCCTTTTGAGAGTTGGTATTACAGACATGTGTCACCACACCCAGCCTATGTAGCTGAAAATTAATATGTCAAAATTGGCAATAACTATGTTAAAATATAATTATATTTCAGCCATCTTATAGCTGTACTTTTGTGGGCTTTTCTGTCATAGCTTTCAGAAAAGCTTATATGGTTGTCCTTTTAATTGTGAGGAACACATTTGTTAACAAAAAATAGTAAACAGTTTAGATGTTGGAATATATTGCAACTAAAATTAAAAGAAACAATTGATTAAGATATTAAAATAATTACCTATGGTAAGAAGTACTATATGCTAATAAAATCAGCTTTAATGGTTTCAGGGAAACTCACTAAAATTCTCTCTTGATTCTTTTTTTATATACTTAGCTAGACCACAAGAATTTTTGCCTTTGTTTTAAGGTTAACAGATAAGTAGGGCATTCTATTTGAATAAGAAAATCAAATAAAAGTTATAATGTGATATGTTTTATCTTCTTTGGATATGTTTTATATATCACAAAAATGAATTAATTTAGCATATATTCACATGCCTAATTGGAACATATACACATGTTTCTGGACTAATAGATGATTCAAACTTCAAGATTTATTAAAATGATTTGATCTTTCTCATGGAATCTAGAATTCAGGGTAAACAAGCTATGCAAAAATGGAAATTATCCTTTTTTCACTTCGTATCACATAATGACTAGACATGTATGTTGAATATATTTGCCAAAGTGCATTTGCCAGGTAAACACGTGAGAACATGAAGCTCTTCCAGAATGTTGGCAAAAGAAATCTTGCAGATTATTTTACCCACCAAACGAATCCCAGCTTCCTTGGTGTGAGGGAAGGTCTTCTTCAGATATGAGAGCTCTGGAAGTGTATCGGAAATATATTAACTGCCTCAGCAAGGATAGTAAATCCTTGCCCAGGTGCATAGTGTTGGTTACTAAGGCATCCACAAATGTGTTAACTGCTGCATGCATCTTCACTGACACCCTACTTTGTAAAACTGGTCTGTCCTGCAGAATAACATGATCATTAACAGAGGCTGCTTTCCATTCTGTGCAGGTGTTCATAAAAAGGGTTGGCTAAAGCACGTAACAACTTTTCCTCTCCATTTGTCTCTTGTTCTTGATCTGCCTGCCCAAGCATGATTTCTCAGGCAGTGTCAGTGTGCAATCTATTATTTATTGTTGCAGTTTATGACCATGGCTGTGTGAAGGATGAAATGATTACTCAGAGATGAGACTTTAGTATAGTCACCAAGAGGCTTTGCTTATTTGTAACAAAGACATAAAAAGACAAAGACATAAAAGAAAAGCGTTTGCAGAATTTTATATAGGAGTTTTGGCGAGGAGATAGGGATAGAATGGGATGCTTTATCACATGGCACATGTCAGCCTAGTTTAAGAAATTCTATCAGGGCAGAGGGGACACAATGATGAAAGCATCTCTGCAAACAAACAACTTTTAATTCTGCTGAATGCTGTTCTGCAGTTTTTGCTCTGAATTCTAACTATGCATTCTAGTCCCTTTCTTTTTTGCATTCACTTCAAATGCTCCTTTGGCTACAGTCTCCTCACAGTTCACATTAAATTATACCCTGTGTTGTATCAATTTTTTTGTAGCCTTCAAATACGTAACGTCACAAACCTGCTTTTATAGTATCATATAGAATTGTTCCACCGCCCTAAAATTCCCCTGTGCCTCACCAGTTCATTCATTTCCAATTCCTACAGACTCTTGATAACTACTGACCTTTTTATAGTTTTGCCTTCTCTAGGATTTTATATAGCTGGAATCACATAACGTATAACCCTTTCAGACTCTCTGCTTTTACATAGAGATTAGCATTTAAGTTCTTCCATGTTGCTGCTTGGCTTGATAACTCTTTTTTTTTAAACCATTGAATAATTCCCCATTGAATCTATGTGTGTTTGTTTGTTCACTGACCTGTTGAATGATATTTTGGTTACTTCCGAGTGTTAGAAAATATGAGTAATTGTGTAGTCAAGAAAATAATCCCACTTGCAAAAGTTCCAAAAATAAGCAGAGAAATAAGTTTAAGCTAAGAAGTAAAATAGATATTTTACTAAATATACACTAGTATACTATATACTATAGTATACTATATATACTTAGATATACACTAAAATATAATACACTGAAGAAAGAAGACACAAATAAATTAAATGATATCCTGTATTCATGGATTGGAATTATTAATATTCTTAAAATGTAGTTTATACCAAAAATGACCTTTAGAGTCCATAAAATCTCTATCAAAACCCCAAAGACATTTTCTGCAGGAATAGAAAAAAAGAATCCTAAAATTTATATACCACAAAACACTCCAAGATGCCAAAGCAAATTTGAAAACAAAACAAGGCTCAAGGCACTACATTTTAGAACCATATCATAAAGCTATTATAGTCAAAACAATATTATGTTACCATTAGAAAAGACATTTTATGTAGACCAATGGAACATAATTGAGAGCCCAGAAATAAGCTCATGCATATAATGGCATGTAATGAAATGTCTCTAAGAATGTATATTCTACCAGTTCATTGACAGATAATGGGAGTTCTGAAAGGGTTTATACAATAGGGCTCAGACTTCATTAAGTGGAATTGTTCCCTAATGAGATCATAATTTGACAGCATTATTGGTAGGAGATAACAGCAGGAGGTGGTGCCAAGTTGAAAGAAATATTATGGGAGCAGGATCTTGGTGACAGTATGTGGTCTCCAGGTCCCTGCTCCAACGGCTGTAAGATGAACACCTTTTCTCTATCAAGTTCTTAGGCCATGATATTTCTGTCTTGCCACAGGCCTGGGAGTAAAGGAGTAAGATATCTTTGACTGAAACTTCTGGAACTGTGGGCCAAAATAAATCTTTCTTGCTTTCTGTCAACTTTCCTAGATATTTTTTCACAGCAATGAAAAACTGAGTAACACATATAGCCATCACCTAGTCTTTGACAAAAGCGTTAGAATATACTAAGCGAAATCCCTTCCTTCAATAGTGCTGAGAAAATTGGATATTTACATGCAACTGCCTGAAACTGGACACTATCTTACACAAAAATGAACTCAAAATGGATTAAAGACTTAAATGCAAGATGGATAATGATAAAATTCTCCCAAGAAAACAGAAAAAAACCGTTGTATTAGTTGCAGCTGTGATCTTTTTGGGCATAGCATTACAAGCACAGCCAATAAAAGCAAAAATTTTTAAATAATACATCAAAACAGAAGTCTTTCACTCAACAAAGAAATACTCAGCACAATGAAATGACAACCCATATAATGGGAGAAAATATTTGCAAACCATATATTTGATAAAAGACACATAAATAAGAATCTCTTATACTTTAATAGCAAAAGCAAAACACATTTAAAAATGGGAAAAGGATCTAATAAATATTTATCCAAATAAGACATACAAATGGCCAAGAGTACATGAAGTGCTCAATATCAAGAATCATTGGAAAAAGCAAATCAAAATCACAATGAAACATTTACTATCTCACATATTTTAGAATAAGTATCATCACAAAGACAAGAGATAATAAAAATTGTTGAAGGTACAAAGAAAAAGGAAGCTTTGTATGCTTTTGGAAAGAATTTAAATTGGGGTAGCCTTTGTGGAAAAGATCATGAAAGTTCCTCGAAAAATTAAAAATAGAACTAGTGTATGATCCAGTAAACCTGCTTATGGGTATGTAGCCAAAGGAAATGAAACCAGTGTCTGAGAGATATTTGTAGAATCTCAGAGATATCTTCCTTGCAGTATTATTTACAAGACCTAAGATATGGAAACAACTTTCATGTCCATCAGCAGATAAATGAATAAAGAAAATGTGATGTATGATACAATCGAATATTATTCAGCCTTAAAAATGAAAGCAAAAGACAGGTGTAGTGTCATACACCTCTAATTCCAGTACTCAGGAAGCTGAGGCAGAAGGATGTCTGCAAGTTTAAGGCCAGCCTTGACTATGTAGTGAGACTCTGTCTCAAAAAACAGTCAAACAAACAAAAATGAAGACAATTTTTGCTATGCATGACAATATGGATTATGTTCAAGAATATTATGCTTAGTGAAATAAGCCAGGTGCAGGAAGATAAATACTCCACAACCTAACTTAGATGTACTATAAAATAGTGAAACTCACAGAAGCAATACAGTGGTTGCCAGGAATGAGTGTGGGAAAATGGAGAGATGCTGGTTAAAAAGTATAAACTTTCACTTGTAAGCTTAACAATTCAAGGGGATCTAATGTAGAGCATGGGTAGTGACAGACATGTTAATTTGATCATGGTAATCATTATACAATATATATGTATATCAAAACATGATGCTGTATGCTTTGAATATATTCAATGTTTGTTTTTGATTGGCTTTTAGTATTTTTAAAAAATAACAAAAATTTAATGAATAAGTTACATTTCAGGAGAAAAATTGAGAAAAGGATATGAATAAAAGCAATAGCACCTTTTTTATTTTAAAGAGAATAAAACAAAAGAGGACAGAACAAAGCAGATCAGAACAGAACAATGTAAGCAACACAGTACTTTACAACAAGACAACTGGACATTAATAGTAGCTACCATAATGTCTCTTTCTTTGTATTAGTTGAGCATGGCTTCACGCACAATAATATCAAACATAACAAAATAGTATAAAACCATTCAAGAGAATGAAATAATTACAGGGTATTCTGAACCAAGTAACGGAAAATGAACCATGGCTATTACAATATCTCATTTTCCAGAAAAATTTGTTTATACTATCACATATATTAAAATCCATTAAGGCACAACATGATAAGAACTGATGGTAATAGAAGAATAAAAGCATGGTAGGACTTCAAAATGAGATGATATTAAATCAGCAATGGCTTGTATCCCTCAAAATAGCTGTTCATAGCATCATACATAATAAAATCAAACAAAACAGAATAAAACCATTCCAACTGATGAATGAAAACATTATAAGGCTTCAAAGCAATGTAAGGGAGAATCATGATTACCCTAAAATCTTATGTACTCTTACCATTTAACATCTTTTTACAGTAAGGAAAAACATTTGGTCTATGCCTTGAAATCAGGGGTTTTGTGAAATTAATCTAATGGTTACAGCTTTGTATGTATAGAAATCTTCAAATCATGGAGGTAACAGGTCTACCTTGTGAAAGTCAAAGCAGGCTGTTGTATTATATTTTAATGGTTTTTATTACAGGATGTGATAATTAGCTGTTGAGTCAACTTGAGTAAGAAATGCCCAATTTACTGATTTAGCATAGCTCTGGATGTGACGGAAAGGATTTGCCAAAGGTGAAAGACTTATCCTGCCTGTGAATGGCACCAACCAATAGGCTTGTAGCTTGAATGGAATGAAAAAGGAAATAAAGAAGGAAGGTTTTTTTTTTTTTGCTTTTTGGAGGAGCTCCAGTCTTCACCTTCACCTTGGATGTTCCCCTCCACGTTTCCAATGCAGACTCCTCAGCCCTTCAGCATAGACCCTTAAGCCTTTCACTGCGTACTATTTAGCTTTCTGAAACCGACTCACGTGGGACTGTTCAGTGAGTACCAGGCCTTCCAGTTTTGACTGGTGATATATACAGAAATACTTCGATGCACAAATGCTTCTGTTTGTAAACAATTTGCTTTGTAAAAGCATTCCACAAACTTTTGCTTCCATTTGCAAACTGTGCACCAGGGGACAAACATGATCATCTTTCTCACACAAGCACAAATGTAGCCATCTTAACTAAAATTATTAAACAAATTAAGTTTATAAACACACACAAAAACACATGCATATATGTATCTATATCTATCTATCTATCTATCTATCATCCATCTATCTATATATATCTATACAGACATTGGTACTAGGAGGGGAGGAAGAAGGAAGTGTTACCACTTCTTGTTCATGCTATGAACAGTTTCTCCTCTGCCATGCTGCCCTGCCTTGCAGTCCATCATCTATGTACTGAAATCTCAACAAATTGTGAACAAAAATAAACTTTTCTTCCTTTAACTTGTGGATATGGTGTATTTTGTTCCAGCAATTGGAAAGTAACTAAGACTCAGGAAGAAATATAATTCAGCAATTTCCTAGCCATATTAGTCAGGCCAATCTAACTGCTATAGTAAATGATGCAAACGCTTTAATGGCTTAACAGAGTATACATTTCCTCCCAGTTTATGTCATGCCAGAGTGTGGCTGAAGAAAGTATCTGAGAGAATCTACTTCAAATGGTCATTGAGGCCATGACTCATTCATTTAATGAGTTGTCCATTCTGTAAATCTTGAAATCTTCTTTATTGGCCTCAAATACAAGAAAGAAATTCTTATGGTCATATTCTGCAGTGGACAGCCTCACCCTGGCTCATGCTCCAATGGCCAGTCACATAACTCCTGCACATATCTATGAGAGTGCTGGGAAATGCAGTCTCCATGCATAACCAGGAGGAAAATCAAACAGGATGTCATGGTTCAAAGTTCATTAAACACAGTGCATGTTAGACAAAAGAAAAATAGGTATAAGAAAATTGAATCTCATAGGATGAACTAACTTAGCAAGTGTAGTATTGTGCATTTTCAAACATAACTTTTTCTCCTGAATGAATGGCTACCCATTCATGAAGACTAAGGAGAATGAGATTGGTTTTGTTTGACAGGGTCGATATTATTTTATCTTTAAGGAATGCAGATGTAGATAGTGTTTTATTAATTGTTTCTTATTTGTTCTTACTCTATAGTAAATGTCTCTAAAACATAATGGTTTTAAAGAGCAAGAACCATTATTACTCTCCCACAATTTAGAAATTTAGGAATGATTCTTCTACGTGGTAGAATCAGATGGTAGCTAGACTCACTACCAGGATGCTGAAGCAGCCAGAGTCAGAGAGGGACCATATAGAGAGTTATTACTTGTATAATCTGAGCTTCTTTCTGTATGATCTCCCTGCGCATTTTGGGTTTTCTGTCAAAATACCATAGTGGTCTGAGGCCAGCCAGACTGCTGATACAGGTGCTAAAGTCTTCAGGATGTATTTATCTTTCAGTCTTCTGATTAAGACTTTTAGATTCATTAGATACATTTTCTAATTTCTATGTTGCATCAAATGATAGTGTTACCAAACTTTCCACTTCAGTGGAAAAAGGCTCCCTTTCCTCCAGTTTCCAAAAACATTTTCTTTACTTTCTGTGAAGCTCTCACTAGCTGCTGGTTTAAGAATCTTTAGGGTTCTGCTAGTGTTGTTCTTGAGGCCCTTTAGGCTTCAACCATGACTTCCTCCACATGCCAGCTGCTTTCCAGAACCAAGCCAGTGCCACATGGTCTAGCTTCTCTGACACAGCATGCTACTCCAGGTAAAGCATCTGCTTCATCTATATATTTCTGCATAATGCATTATGATAGTAGTTACTGTTTTAGAAAAAAACCAGTAGCCCTACTATCTCCTTGAGTTTCTCTGGGTAATGGCCTGAGGAACACCCTCATGGCCAGCCCTGGTTCTGAGTCTCATGTAGCTGCAGTCAGGTTATTCTTGAGCTGGCACAATTGTTGGCAACTTCAGGGGGTTACTGAAGGTGTAAACAGATGCTTGATACAACACCTGTCCTGTAATTAGTATTCAAAAATGATTGAGCTCTTAATACATTTCTCTGTATAATCAATTCACATACCTAAATTATTGTGCTGAACTTCTATAAGTGCAACTTCTTCATCTCAGGGAAAGTGTAATTTTACTTCTTATTAATTTTTCTATTCTCCATGAGACCTATCTTAGTGTTTTGCATATAATAATTCTCTATAATGATTATTGCATAAATAAAATAGGAAGATAGTAAAGTTTTAAGAATCACAGTGTTCATTTTATTTGTAAAATATAAAGAATGTTTTGGCTTTAATTTATGGATTATGAATTGGTAAAAACTAGCAATTTAAAGATGGCACTGATTATCAAACCCAGAAAGGAGGATATTGCATTCTGTTACATAAACCCCTGTTTTTTAACCCTTTAAGACTATTTCTAACAAAGCATAACATTATTTTCATTGTTATTATTTATTGTTGGTGTTGTCTTTTTAGGCAGGGTTTCACTGTGCAGTTTAGGCTGAACTTGTACTCACTTTGTAACCCATGCTGGCCTCAAACTCACAATGATCCTTCTGCCTCAACCTCCTGAGTTCTGGGATTACAGGTGTGCATACCATGCCTGGCCTACAAAGTATAACTTAATACTTTTGTTTTCTTGGGAAGTTCATTTTATGTCAAAATTGCCTCATTTCTCAGAGTATAATCCTATTATTTTCAGTTCTTTCATTTCCCATCTGGAGCACAGTAGCTCCTTAACTGGCTAAGAGAAAAACATAGACCTTCCTGTGTATTTCCACGACAGACCCTTCCGTTTTTGAAGTGAGCATTTTTCATCAGGTGAGAAGAGTAGTATTTAAGGTCAATTGAAGATCCAGAAGATTTGGGAGGTTGAGGCAAAGTCACTTTATTGTGTTCCATTTGCACATGGTCCATATCTGTCAGAAACCAAGGGAGAACTGAGGCCTAGTTGGCCTCCTCTGTGAGCATGAAGGGAAAGTTAATACAGTAGAGATCAGGTTGTTTACCCGAACATGTGCTTTAGAGATAGATAATGGAAAGCAGAGGAATCTTGTGTTACTTTAACTTCTTGTACCCATATCTAAGTGAATAAACTCAGGATGGGCCAGATATTTGGGGCTCCTCTGCCTTCTAAGGCAAGAGCCCTCTGGCTGCCCAGATGCTAAACTGACTCTGTGTCTGTTTGTCTTTCATCCTCATTTATCTCCAGGTCAGGTAACAAACTAGCAGGATTAGGTCACTACACGTGGCATCTTGTATAGGGAAAGACTGGAGTGGGCTTGTTCCCCATAAATGGGGTCTGGGCAAGACCTGGGACAAGTGGCATGTAGATAATACCACTACACATATCCATACCTACCCTCTGTTGATTGGATTTTGAGGTGTGGCGGAGAGAGGAGGCAGACATAAGATTTGTAATTGAAAAGAATAAAAATGCACTTGAACTCATGTTTACTTTTGTCACATGTGTGAAGGAAGGTAAGATTGAAGAATCCTTCTGATAATGCACACTTTTGAAAAGCTAATATCTGGCTGAGGTATGGATTGATATTATTGAGAACTAGCACAAGATGACACCTTGAAAAAATTCTGGGATCAAGAAACTTCCACAGCAGGTTTTTTTTTTTACATTTTATTTAAAGAGAAAAAAACAAACAAACAAAACAGAATAAATGGTAGCAACAATACAGTATTCCAAGGAAGAAGGGAAAAGAACCAAAAAAAAACCCACTAAGAAATCATTACTTGACAAATTACATACTGACATCTTGGAAATAGTTGTTCAAACTTCATAATTAAAACATGCGAAGTATACATTCATACAGTGACACTGTTAACAGTTCTGCTCCATGATCTGACAAAAACAGCAATATGGTCATCCATCTTACACACTTAAACATACATGCAATTATATCAAAAGGGTAAAATTAAATACAACAAAACAGAACAAAGTGGGTCACAAGAAAGCAATGTAAGAGACATAAATTTCAAAGCTTGATAATCGGAGATATTCACTTTCTATCATATTGACACTTGTTTTCTTCCTAATAGTTGTCCATATTGTCACATACATGGAATTCACAGGAAACAACATAGTATGGAACTGATCTAAGCAGTACAAGGAGGGCGTTTCAGGTCTTCAAGACCAGACAAGAGGGAAGCCAAGAATGGCTGTCATACTGTCTCTCATTCTCTTCTAAACAGCTGTCCATACCTTCATGTGTGTTGAACTTAAACAAAACAAAACAAGCTAAAATCACTTTGAACAAAGAATGATAGTTTTGCTGGATTTCATATCATGACATTACAGATTCAGCATTACAGATTCAGCACTTCAGAGTAGTTGTTCATTTCAACATGCGTTATAGGTTGGTTCTCATAAACTGTTTATAAGCTCTACACATGCATGAGTTTCTACATGTATATCTATCCTTTCTGTATTAGGGGGAAAAACAAAACAAAGCATGACAAAACAAAACAATTCCTAAAAAAGCATGAAGCAAAAAGTCATATAAAACCACAATACAAGGTGATCTACATTGGTTACCATGATGTCTTAGCAGTATATAGCAACATTAATAAAAACAAAGCATTGGAGATATTATAAGACTTCCAAAGCAGGCAATAATCAAACCAGAGTGGGTATCTTAGTGAATCTTGTTATCTTCAGTGTAGTTGCCTATACTCTTAGACTTGATGCTATCATCATAACAGATTTGAATAAAATCAGTCAATACAAGATAGCACTGTAACAAACCAGATTCAAATAGGATCAGTCATAATAAGACAGTGTAAGTTATACAGGGCTTCTTGTTAAGTTGATAGGAAATTAAGAATGATTACCATCTAATGTCCTCTTATTTTTGGGATAGCTTACCTTGTCCTCAAGTCTAGTGTAAGTAAACAAACTGGAACAGCATGTAATCCATCCAAGCAGAGTGATGAGAATAATGTAGATTTTAAATCGTTACCCCATTAACAATATCCTTTGCCTTCCTTTTTTAGACAGTTCTTCCTCTTTCACTCCCATGGGGTGCACTGCTTATTTTGGGTCCCACTGCCTCCTTATATAGAGCATCTCAATGGACCCTATCTCTTGATCTACTCTGCCTGTGTTTCTCTCTGGTAGTATTTTGAGGCCCTCTATACTAGAGATTATAGCCAATCTTCTTTGCCACGTTTCTGCTATTCTATTTTTCTGCCATTGATAGTCTATTTTTCTCTTCCATTCCACTGTCTGCCCCATTCACTGAGGCCTCTCTGCCACTGTTCCTGAAATGCTCGTATTCTTTTTCTCTCTTTCTAAAATGTCCTTTAGTATTTTTTTGTAGGCTTGGATTGGTGGTCACAAATTCTCCCAGTTCCTCTTTGTCATGGAAGCATCTTGTTTCTCCATTAATTTCTAGAGAGAGTTTTGCAGGAAACATCAATCTGGGCTGGAGGTTGTTCTCTTTCAGGGCTTGAATTACTTCACTCCAAGCTCTTCTTGACCTGATGGTCTGTGTCGAGAAAGCTGCCATGATTTTGATGGGTTTTCCTTTATAGGTGATGTGTTTCTTTTCTCTGATGGCTTTTAATATTCTGTTCTTATACTGAAATTCTGGGATCTTGATTTTTATATGTCTGGGTGTAGTTCTGTTTTGGTTGTAGGTGGCTGGAGTTCTGTATGCTTCATACCTCTGCCTATCGTTTCCTTTTTCTGTTTGGGAAGTTTTCCTTAATAACTTCTGTGAATAGCCTTTGCAGTTATTCTGTTTTGACTCCTGCTTCTTCATTCACATGCTTTATTCTTAAGTTATAGATCCTCTTGTCATCCTCTAGCCTTTGTATGGTTACTGCCTGCTCCCTTGTTATTTTTAAGAGATCTTCCCTTTCATGATCACACATTGCAAGCCTGTGTTCAATTCTTCATAGTCTATCTTTGGTTTCTTTCAAGGAGTTTTTCCAACTTTCTATGGAGTCTTTAGTTTGCTGGTGATCTCTTTGAATCTGTTTCATGAATTCTAGGTTTTTTTTATATTCTTCATGGAACGTTTCTTTCTTTTTGTGTTCCTCCATTCTTCTGTCTGTGTCTTCTTGAGAGATGCCCAGCTTTTCTTTTATTAATTTACTTATATCTTATTTAATTTGAATTAATATTTCAGTTTTGATCTCGTTTACAAGTTCCCGAAGATATCTCTTTATGTCCACTGACGCTGTGTTTGATGTTTCATGTTTCCTGCTTCCTGCCCTCAGTCTCTTTTGTATTTACCTCTCCTGGAACAATATTCTCAGGGTTGGGGGTTGGGGGGCTTTTTCTTATTTCTCCCTCTCATCATGTTTTTGGTTCCTTCCATACAAGTGTATAGTGTAATTCCCACCCGTTTCTTGTTGGTTAGGGTTCTTCTGGAGCACGTAGGCTAGGGGCTTCTGCCCTCTGCCATCCACTATCAGAGAGTGAAGTGCAAGCTAGTGTAGTATATGCTGTCTCCTGCCCTCCGGGCCAGTCGACCTTCTCGGGCCTTCACTGCAACTGTGTGCGCTGCCGTCAGGGAACCAATTGATTTGTGATGACCCACTGGGTCCCAGCCCAGTCCAAACAGATTCCACCAATCTGCTCTTCGAGGGGAGCAACCAAGTGAAGCCACTTCCTTACAAAGCCAGGGCTTTCCTGTCCAACTCCAATATATCATCTAGTTGGTTGCCCCTTTCCCACGGGAGGGTCTTATTCCCATCACTCACCGCGTGTTGATGCCTGTCCCAAGACCTGCTGGGCTCCCCTACCTCTGACCTCAGTGCAGCTGCAGCGGGAATTCACAGTGCCTTTTGGTGGGTCGTGTGTAGGGTCAGTTCTGGGTGAGCTGCGCACAGGGCTGTTCAGATCCATGGTGCGGCCACTCAAGCCAGTTGCTTCGGCGTGGGTTTGGTTGATCAAGTGGATCTCAGGCACAATTTCAGGTGCTCAGCAACAGTGCAGTGCTTGCTGATCTTTAGCTTCTCTAATGGTAGCCCCAGGACTTCGTGTTCGAGCAGTCTCTTTCCCTTCAGCTTCTTTCTGGGTTGAGAGAGTCCATCTCACTCTGTTTGGATCTCTCCAGGGTGTTCTATTCTGGCATTTGAGCTGTTTCTCTCAGAGAAGCTCCATATCCTGCTACCTCTAGGTCTGCCATCTTTGAAAAAACCTCCTCCACAGCAGGTTTTAAAATAATTCTCTTGGCTCCTCATAGAAGTTTTTCAGGAAAGAATGATTATTCAGGGCAGCTGTCTTTTTTTCTTTTTTTGAGGGGGGCATGATTTGGGAATATGTTACTCATATGGACCCCTGGTCAACTGAAGTCCGTCTTTAAGTAGGAAAGCAGCCATAGCACTAGGGCATCAGTTTTCCTTCTGGCTGGACTTGAAGCTATATTTTAATTCCCTGATGCCCTGAAAGGTAAAGGAGCAAGTCATAGGTCTGATGCTGGGAAATGGTTTCCAACCAGTGAGGGATACATAGATTCTAGAGAGAGGTTATATTAGAAAAGTCTTGGTGTTCATCATGTTGGTCTCAGTTTAAAAAACCCCCACCATCCTCAAATAATCCTACTGGAATTGTTCTATCTTCTTGTGTTTTACATTCTCTATAAAAATGAGCTGAGTTGAAAAACTATGTGCCATTTTAGAAATGAAATCAGTTTGAATCTATGTCAAAAGGAGTAAATGAGGAGTTGAGTTTAATGAAAAGTTTCTTTCTTCCTCTATTGTTTTTCTTTTACTCCTTCTCCTTTAATCTAGAGTCTGGCTACCTAGTTGATACTGGCCTTGAACTCACTATGTAGCCCAGGCTAGCTTCAGACTTGCAGCCATTCTCCTGCCTCAGCCTCCTGAGGGCTTGGATTTTAGGCATGGGCCTCCACATCTCAATTAACTTTGGTAAAAACTAACCTGAGCAGTAACTGGCTAGGTAAGAACACTGAAACAGTTGCTGGGAAGTATTTTACACCAACCTAAAGTCTACTGAGTAGAAAAAAGAGAGGCTACTTCTCTGCTTGTAGCAGGTATAAGAATTCACTTATAACTTGTGACAGTATGGAAAATTTGCATACAATTAAGAAAGCTTTCTAAGATATAAAGCCACATTTACAGAGATATTATTCTAGCATAAAAATTTGGAATCCTAAAATCTTAGAGAATTTAGAATTTTCATTTGGTTTCAAAATGTCTTCTTAAAAAGAATACTTCATATATGATGATGTGAAATTAACTAGTTTGTGAGCCTTTTACTGTGGATTCACCTCATTAATATTTAACCCCCTGGATTCTATTGTTATGTTGATTGACTTGATACAGAGTCCTGTGATTGAGGAGTAGATTTTTATTCATATTCTCAGATCACTCAGTGAAGCCATTGAATGTGAACAGTTTCCAAGAATACATAGGCTATTTTCTTATAGGTCCTCCAATTGCAGAAAGTTCTAGAACTTTGATTATGACTATGCAGGATGGGTACATGTTCATGCATGGCTGTGACATTTGTCATCTTAGTATTTCCAGGATAGACTATGGAGTGAAAAATGAAAATGACATTTTCATTTGGCCGAGAACTTCCAAAAACTTAGGGGAAACTGTGAAGTCAGCAATGCCACTTCTGGTGCTGTGGGTCCCCTTTTTATTACAGGAAGGTTTGGACTTTGGACTCAGGTCTCTCTCTTAATTTGCCATGGCATTCCATTGTTATGGGTTAAGTCATGTCCTGTCATGTATAATTTCCTAAGTTTTTATACACCTTTTGGCAAGAATATAGCTTATTTTAAAAGTTACTGGTTTGTAGGTCAAGCTTCAGAGTTTTATAGGAATTTTGAGGGGTATAATCTGTGAAGAAGGTGTAAATTTTGACCTTTTGATCTACTAAACAACTTTTCCATGAAGCAGTGGCAAACTGTAATGAGAACTGCTAAGCCCAAATAAATAAAATTTTTATTTTCCAAGTGAATGTTACAATATTTACCCAAGTCAGGCTGACTAGTAGCATGGAGTTGTGAAGAAACTTTTAAACCAGTTTTTTTTTTTTTTGGTAGCTCTGGCTTATGCAGAGCTATTACAAAATCACAATCTGTATAAGACCTTTGTTAGTGTTTATTTTTTAGTTTTCAATTAAAATTAGAAAACCACAATGCCACATTATTACCAGTTAGTGAATTTGAAGATTGTTTCTTAAAGATAAGGGAGAAGGTTAAAATTGTCATGCAGTTAGCAGTTTTACTGATAAGCAGCCAGTTGTGCCACTAGAAAATACCTGCACAGTGAGCTCCATATTCCAGTGAGGTATTTTTTGTTTCCTTGCTGACATGCATTGTGGGACAGGTGCATTGGTAGTAACTCTGCCCAATGGTGGCCCTGTTTACTTTGCTCATTATTTTTAAGATTTTCTTATTGTTTCTTGCTTCTTGTTAATGGCAATAAGAAGCTATTTCCAAGGTGGAACAAAGCAAATTGTATGTGTTTCTATGTGTAGCTATGAGTTTGAAGAGTATCTAATGAGTATTTGATGATGTGCAACAGCAATTCTTTTGTTATATTAAACAATTGACGCTTGATAATGCTAAAGAAATCGGCTTCTAGTGCCAAAAGCAAGAACCACATGATCATCTCTATAGATGCAGAAAAAGCTTTTGATAAAGTCCAACACTCATTCATGATAAGAACCTTACAGAGAATTGGAATAGAGGGTCTTTATCTCAATATGGTAAAGGCCATCTATGACAAACCAACAGCCAGCATCATACTGAATGGTCAAAAACTGAAAGCCTTTACCTTAAAAT